>JAJOOR010005317.1:0-87295 GCA_036250505.1 Solanum acaule | reverse complement strand
CGCATTATATCGAACACCTTGCAGTCAAACTCCATGTCAAGCTTATGTCCGTAACCTTTAACTGGAAAAGTCAGTTCCTTAACTGAGAAGGACAAACGAGAAAATTCAAGCTCGGTAGTGTCAATAGAAGCACTGAACAGAACAGAGGGAGAAATGGTCTTTTGTATTGTATATCCAACATCATGAAAAGGAAGTTGAGAATCCAAATGTGATTTCACGGTATCAGCAATCTCGGTGTCATTATCATCGCAAGCTGACTCTAGCACAGAGGTGATAGTTTTATCATCTGAAATCTCTGGAGTATCAGTGAAAGTGGAGTCCAATCGCATCTCCTCCTGCAGCAGTGACCGCACATGACAAATAGAAGAGAGCATACACTTGTTGTTTGCCTGTAGCTCCTTCATCGATTCTTGCAGCACCTTCAACGATTCAGAGAGGGTGTTGAATTGATCATCAAGCATGGAAGAAGGGTAAAGAGGCATGGAGTACGAACAATGAAAGCACCAATGTAATTTGACATCTTCTCACATAGATCCTCTAGCTAAATTATATTCAATACATAAAGCCTCACTAAGCTCAAAGTAACTAATTAATTTCAAGTTGCTCCTACGAAATTGAACAAGTTGGCAGCGACTTCCTTTATATCTGGGCGTTCGTTTGGATCCTCATTCAAACATTTCACTGCTAAGTCTGATGCCATTAGCAAGCTCATCGTTATCTTGCAGAATTGATTTATTCACTATTGATCTTTTTTCTCCTTCGAGTTCCTTCAGAATCCAGTGGTGGATTGCCATTTTCATCTCTATACCAATGTAGCTATTGCCAATCAACTCCACAAGTAGAATACCAACTATGTAAACATTAGCTTTTAAATTCTGAATACTTACATTAACATGCAGGATCATGTAATGTCAGTTATTTATTACATGATAAAAAAGAACAATCTTACACATCCAAAGATTAGGATGGATCATTGCAATTCAAGATTTAGAAAATATCCAACGAAATCTTAAAAGTACAATGTGAATGAATAAAAGTCATTTGTCCATCCTCTATCACAGTATCACTAACAAAAGGTAAAATAATAGAGATAGATACTGATGATTGAGCACAAAAGAATAAAACCACAACAGGTCAAACGTTGTGTTGTTGAGGCTTATTTAAGGCGTGCAGAAGCCGTGAAGCTCAGAAAAGCTTAGGGATGGTGCTTCACCTCACTTAAGCTCTGGTTCAGTATATGCAGGGTGAGCTAAGGTGTGTGCCCCATTGCCCAGGAGTGTTATCTTGAATAAAGTGGCACCAATAAATAAATATAACCAGCAAAAGAAGTAACCTTTTTTTTCTTGCATTACATATATATTTGTACTTGTTTTCTTCATAGCACTTTTTCTTAATAAAGCCCACACCTCAATTTCACTTAATGCCCTAATAGACTTGGAGTGTTTTATTAAAAGGTTTTCACCTTCAAATGAAAGAAGAAAGGAAATGACAATAGAAAACTGATTCCAGATATCCTTGAGTACCAACCTCCGCCTGCTATATTCTAGATATTCTGGGTGTCTTTAGGACCATGAATACAACCAAGAAACTCACACCAAATACTACAGATACAACTAACGAAAGAAGCAATGAAGAAATGGTTGAACCTAGAACATTGACCTATAGAGCAAGAATATTTTGCAAGGAAATCAATTTGTCTAGAGCAACGAGAGAATGAGGAAAGTACAATATAATTACACACAATATTGTATTTTATGACATTAAGCTAAACAATCTAGAAAGTGTTGGGAATGGCAAGACACTAACAAGAATGCCCGACAGGATAACATCGGAATAATACCCAAGTCTAACTTTCCCTTTCAATTTGAACCAAGAGAAGACAAACCAAATCAAGCAATACGAAGAATGAACAACAAGTATATCAACCAAACAAAAACAACAAGATAAGAATAAGTCAATCATACAAGACACAACGATGTATGTGGAAAACCCTTCGATGTGAAGAGTAAAAAGACCACAGGACCAAAAGCTCCACTATAAACACCAAGAGTTACAAAATTATTCTCCAAAATTGGCCACAAAACAAGCGCCAAACAACGAGCAATACCAAAACAAGATTGCACCAAAACTAGAGATTTCACCCAAAAACGAGCTACTGTTCACGCCCCATATTCAGAAGCTACAGATCTCCAAATCCGATCTCCACCGTTGAATTGTAGGAACCAGATGCTGAGAATTCCCAGTTCAAATTTTAGTACGATCCAATGGTTAACGAAGCTGCAAACACTGTCTGAAGCGGACTACCTGAGCAGAAAAATTCCTGAAGCAAAAACAAGATTTTTCTCTCTTTCTCTAAATCTCTAAAACGGATTTCTCTTGATTTTTTCTCTCTTTTTGTTTATGAAAATAAGACCTAAATAAGTCTTATATATGCCACATAATATTAGGTTTATGGGCTAAAGTAGGCTAATCCTAATAAGACTTTTATTTATCCACATAGGAAGGGAAAAAAAAAGATCCTAAACCCAACAGAAAGAAGTGTAAAGCATAAATTAATGAGAACGAGATGCATCTCAAACTGCAAAAAATCTAGGTTGAATGGAAGGGGAAAAATCATGTAGCAAATACAGGGACAAAAGGTTCCCATCTTCTACAAGTCAGATTAGCTATTTTTCTTGAAGGATTGGTAACATATAGCATCAGAGTTTAGCTGGTTCTAGAAATCAGTTTAAAAAATAGAAGTGCCCCTGACTACAAATTTCTTCACTAGAAGTAAAGACATTGACGTAAATAAGACAATAAAAATAAATAGACACACCATATCTAGCCTCGGGAGGTTCTCGAATAGCACGATAAGGCAAGGGACCCCAATTATCTTCATTCGTGACCGAAGTAAGGAAACCAAAGTCGAATACTTTAATGTTGAAATCCTGCGAGCCAAATTGAACACCAACACGTAAGAATGTCCAAAACGAATGAAGGTATTGAGATTGTTACCTAGTCAATCATTATGTCTTTTGGTCTGACAGTACCAAATGCATATCGCCTCTCATGAAACCACACGAAGAGGCTTGCAAGTTGAGTCACCACCTTCATTCTACCATCCCATCCAAACTGATTGCCTGTCCTAGAAAAAAAAATGATACGTTAAAAGCACACAAAAACTAGAAAATTCCTTTAGTAGCTCCAGTACCAGAACAAAGCTTGTTTGACAAAACTCGTGTTGGCATTTCATCATACACTAGTGCAAGTATATGCTGAAAACAAAAGCCCTTTAACTTCATCAAACATGGATGTCGGTTTTCATCTATCAGTATTTCAAGCTCGTTCTGCAAATTAAATTTTCCAGAAAAAAAATAGACGGAAAAATGTGATCCAACAAATTCAACATACACAAAATCTAGCTGGATGGTCAGCATAAAAGGGGAGCTGTGGAACAAAGAAATCCCATGTTTTGATAGCAATATTGCATTCTGTAAGGCACTGCATCGCCCACGGGTGACAGTTTCATTACCCAAAGAGATCTGCGCACAGAAAAAATCCTTTTAACTATTTGGAATGAAATTGCAATAGACGAAATCGAAGAACATATGTATCAAAAGAATAGATATACGAATAACTAAACACAAAACTGAGAGTATTATAAAGTTACTATACTTGCTCAGGTGTTCTCGAATCTGGAACAGTTAAGCATAAACGAATCAACCAAGCTACGATAACTGGCTTTCCATTTCGACTCATAATAGTTGTGCTTTTGAAAGAAATACGCTGAATGATTCCAATACTCGAATTCCTTCCTCAGCTTTTCCATGCTATCCATTGATTCCACAGAAAATTGAATAAAATGTATCAATTAAGTTTTGGTTTTGTTATTGGTGATATTTGATCAAGGGTCAAATCCACTTTCAAATGTAATTAAGTTAATTTGAGACTAAATTAATATTTTCAAAATTTTTTAATCTTTTATAAAATACAAAAGACACATCATTTTTCAACTCCTTTTAAAAAAATGGATTCAAACCAAAACTCATTCTTCTCTCCAACGTTCACTTCTTCTTCTTCCTTGAAAAATTCGACCATCAACGCTTATCTTCCTCCTCATCTCCGGCCATCACCCTTCCGCAACAGATAGTTTTTATCATTCTTTTCCTCATCTCCGGCCGTCACTCTGAAGCTTAACTGTCACTCTTCTTAAAACAGGTAAGTCATTTTTTTTAATTTCTTTTTTGTAGAAATCATTGGGTTAATGAAGAAGAAATCGTTCTGTAGATGTGAAAATTGAATAATAATGGTATAATGGACCTATTATTTCTTGTTTTTGAAAGTCAATCGAAAAACCCAAAAATCCTAATTTTTAGGAAATGTATATGTGTTGATGTCATTCACTGGAAAGTCATTTTTTTTTGTTACTTTTGTTCTTATTTTTGTGAATATTTTGTTGATATGATTGTAGAAATATAGTTTGTTCAGTTGTCCAACATATATTTCATTTGTTGAAAGAACTGTCATATGTTGCAACATACTAGTGATATGTTGGTACAAATTTCAACATAGTTGTCATATGTTGAAACATGTCACCTATGTATTACAACAACATAATGGTCATCTATAGTAACAAGTTACTCATGTGTTGCAACAGAAGATTCATCTGTGGCAACATAAGATTTACATGTATCAACATATGGTTAATTTGTGGCAATAGAAGGTTCTTCTATGGCAATAAAAAATTCATCCGTGGCAATAGAAGGTTCATCTGTGTCAATAGAAGTATGATGATACCCGTTATTTTTTATAATAATTTGCAAACTCTCATTTTTTTTGTTTATCTTGTAAATAAAATGTCACAAAAAGGTTCAACTGTGATAATAACTCAATCTTTTGCTGGTGTTGCTTCCTCTTCGAACATCAAATGATCTTCTTGTCGAAGCGAATGATGTGAGCAGCAACATAATTATTTTCTTAGTCATGTTAAAGAACTCACTAATACTATTAGGGAATTGGCATCTAATAGTGATGTACATACATCCAAGAAGAAGATTTCAGAGCTTTTGAAGTGTAGGAGATTGAAAAAATCTATTTCCAGATCACTATCTATAATCAATAAAAGAAAAAAAAAATCAATGACTACTGCTCCAATATCTTCCTCAATTGCAAAAGGCAAGGAGAAAGTCGTCAGTTGTGATGTGAAGCAACAATATCAATTTGAAGGTTTTAATATTTCTGGTGACGGTCCAACGTAACTCAACTAATGTCATCCTTTTTGCAATGGATAAACGAGGGTCTTTACAAGCATCATGCAATAAAGTAAAGTCATTCAACTATTATTAATATTTCTTGATGTCCACTAAATAATTATTTTTAATGTTTATACAATTACATAATAGACAAGGATGTGCACTACTTAGTTAATTGCTCGAAACTTGAATTCGAACAACTTGATTTTGTAGTAACATTCCCGAAAAAATTGGTTCTACGTAATGTCCCAACCCAATAAGTGTTGGATTGATGAGGTATAACCATACCCACTTATCTTTTGAATAACAGCTACTCATACATACATACAGATAAATAGCTTGTTGATGCATCCATGCAACATGTGGATGTCATTTTTTACTATCTGCGGAAGAAGTAAAAGAGTCATTCAAAATATCAATTTGCCACTACAAATTATTTTTTCAAAACATACATCGACAATATCAATGTTGTTCCTGATTATGAGAATAAAGTCGTTAACATTATCAAAGGGTTTAGTATAACCGTTGGACTGCCTTGACATCTCATAGATGAGGTTTATGTCTTGTAAATTGTAATGGAGAGTTTCTTTGGGTCCTAACTGTCGTTTTACTGAAGGACCGGTGCATGAGGATATATGATTTGATGTCCTCATCGAGGAATAACATAAAATTATCCACCGAGATTCAAAAGTTGTCTACAATATTGCTAAAGGACCTTGAATTCATCGGGGTTTTTTGAGCAAAAAGACAAAACCAATTGGTCAGTTATTGAATCTTACCAAGGCAAGAACAAATCTCACCCAATCGAAGTCAAATATCTTACTAGTATTGCCCAACAAGCAAGCAACATATCACATTATTTTTTATTCTTACCACTGTCAAAATGTAATGTTTTTAGTTTATTATTTTTCTAATTAGTGATACACCATGCAAAGACTGTGGACTTTTTGTTGCTGCGTACGCTGAGTTTTTGAGTGATGGACTACAAGTACCACTTTGTGGAATTATTTTTCAATCCCCTCGCATGAGATATGCTTCACTCTTATGGAATTATGTAACTTTAAAGGCTCATAGTGGCTATTTTAGTATCAATGAAGACACAGAGAGGCCTAGACCTAAAAAAACAAAGTCCATATCTCCAGATGAAAATCTTATGGTTACGACCATTGATTAGATTTTGTTTTGATGGTTATGTATATTATTTTGGATTACCTTTTTGTTGATAAGTTGTAAAAAACAATTGGAGAAGTTACATTTTAGCTCATATATTAATGGTTATTATTATATTTATTTTGTTGGAAGTCAATTATGTAGGAAAGGAGGAATTGTGGTTGTGGCAACATATAGAACCTCTGTTGTAAAAAATCACACAATTATCTGCATTTGCCGACAGAAAGGTGATATGTGACAACATATATTACTTATGTTGGTAGAACTTGAAATTGACATATGTTGCAAGATTATGTTATCAAAATTCAAAAAAGTAAAAATCAAAGAGAATGAAAACAATAGTCATTTTCTCTATATCCTCTATAAAATATCGTTTCATATTCAAAATTTAATTTACTTTTCATTTTTGTATTTCTTTCTCTCTCTTCTCCATTATTTTCCACAGATCCACTTGCTGTTGTGATATTTTCTACAACATAAGTGTAATCTGTTGCAGTTTCTCTTTCTCTACAATAGTTCTAGTGCATCGTTATTGCCCTCACTACTAATTTATCATAGATATCTTTATATGTAAAATTAAATTAGGATTTTGAAATATTTGCTGATATTAAATCAAGACGTTTTTAGTGGTTAATCACTTGTTTGTTTGTTGTAGGCTGGTTGGTTGTTCTTCCTTTGTTTGAAAAATGATCTGGTTTCAAAAAGCTCTAATTTTTAGTGGTTAGAGTTTAGGGAGAATTGTGTGGTTGGTTGGTTGCATGTGGTATTGAATAATTTTTGGGGTTTCTATGAGGGGTAATGTGTTGTTGTGTTGTTGTTGTTGTTGTTGTTGTTTTTGTTAAGAAATACTTGATTTTGTTGTTGATCTAGTTGGTTGGTTACGATAAATTTTTAAGGCAATGATAAGATATTTTTTTCTATCCACTTTTGAAGATACAAATATAATGCCTCCTGCCAAAAGAAAAATTGTATTGACAACTGAAATTGCAACAACTCAAACTCACATGAAGATCAAGAAGAAACCTAGGAGTAAAACAACTAGTAAGAAGTAGAAGGTAAACTTCAGTTCCTCTCTTTTAGAAGAGCTTGCATTGGAAGTAGTTTCTACTTAAGTATAATCAGGGGTTTCTTCTTCTTAAGTAGTATCAAGAGTTTCTTCCAAACTAAAATTAGGAGTTTCTGAAGAAGAACCTGAAATTTTCCATGAAGTTGAAGTAGTAGAGGAAGATTGACAACAAAAAATTGAGAATGATGAAGAAAGACAAAAAAAAACTTGAGGATGAGAAAGATAGACAAGATAAAAATGAAGCTGAGGAAGAAGGACAAGGAAAATTTCAGGATGAGGAAGAAAGACATGATAAAAATCAAGCTGAGGAAGAAAAAAAAGTTGAGGAAGAAGATTTTGTCAAAACTGTCAATGCACACACTTTTCCTGTGCATTCCAGCCTAATGCTATTGGTGATAGCATTATAAGGTAGCCTTGGAAAAATCTTTCAACTCCTTCAAGAAATTGCTCCGGGAGAATGATTTGGAAGATATATTTTAGGAAAAGTTATTTTGGGCAATATCTTGATTTGCCTCGAAATAATAATGCATGTTTTCAAATGAGCATTGTTTATGAACTTCTAAAAACACAGTTTATGTTTGAGAATAATTAAAAGAAGGATGAGGTTTTGATTAATTATTGTGACATGCCACTCTTCTTTGACAAATTGTAGTTGCAGGTCTAAAATGTCATTCTCCATCTTAGCACATCCCTGCTTTTATAGCCAAAAAACAACCCGTCAAACGAAAGAAAGGAGAAGATAAGCACACAAATAATGAACAGTCAATTGAGGAGCATGAGTTGGTGTCCCTTGTTGGCTCAAACTTCAAAAATCTCAAATTGATAGCTTTGTTGAATGACAAGGATATTTCAAAGAAGCACAAGGAGTCATTGTGGTTACTTTGGTTTGTATATAATGTACTTATGTCAAAAGATGTCATCAACAACATACCCCTTAATTAGATGAAGTTTTCTGAGGATATTGAGGCTTTCAACAACTATCCTTGGGGTCATGAAAGCTACGAATTGATTGTTAAATATTTGTTGGCTCCACTATCTCCAAAGACCAATAACTTATTTGGCTTTCCATGGGCTTTCATGATAAGCATAAATTTTCTTATTATTTTTAATATTTTATTGAATAATTGAAAATTTGATTTATGATATGTTTTCCTTTTTTTTTTATAGGTTTGGGCATTTGAAGTCATTCCTCCTTTGAGGCAACAAGTAACAACTAAAGGAGAGGTTTCATCTCCAAGAATCTTGAGATGGTTGACAACAAAAAATGTCAAGAATTATCCCGATCTTTTTAACCTTTCTAATGATGCAGTAAGTTCTTATTTTTCAAATTACAAATTATGTCATATAAGACACAAGTTGCTATAGATGACCCATATGTTACTACATACTATCCATATATTGCTACATATGACACGTTTATTACAACACCCATATGTTGCTACAAATGACTCATCTATTGCTATTGGTGATCCATGTGTTTCTACAGATGTTTTATTGCAACAGATGACCTATATGTTACGACATATGACCCAAATATTGCTACAGATGACCCATTTATTGCTATATGACCCATGTGTTGCTACATATGATTCAAATATTGCTACAAATGAGTCATATGTTACTACAGATAACCCATCTGTTACAGATGAAGCATCTGTTCCTACAAATGAACCATTTGTTGCTACATATGACCTATATGTTCCAACATGCGTCCCATATATTGCTACAAATTTTTAATCTCTTCCTACAGATGGTTCATTTTTATAATTATAGGTTGAGCATCCATGACTTTTCTTAATAGAAAAGGAGTTGCAAATGTCATTTTTGATTACTCTAGGTTCGTTGCAACCTTGTTTGATCATCTAGTGGGTAAAGTTAAAAGGAAATTGGTTGGAGAAACAACCATCAAAAGGGCAAGAGTTGATGTTGGTGAATTTAGTTATTTTTAATGAGGATATGGTTGATACAGCTGTAAGGGCT
The DNA here is from genome assembly GCA_036250505.1 of Solanum acaule. Taxonomy (NCBI): domain Eukaryota; kingdom Viridiplantae; phylum Streptophyta; class Magnoliopsida; order Solanales; family Solanaceae; genus Solanum; species Solanum acaule. The sequence continues at coordinate 77,845 of JAJOOR010005317.1, read as the reverse complement.
GATGTTAATATAGATGTTGGTGTTGGAGTTGGTGTTCGTGCTGGTGGGGATGGAAAACGTGTTAGGCTTCCTCTTGTAGTAGATTTTTTGGCTTTCTATGTAAGAAGTGCAAGAAATAAGATGACGATGTTATCAAATATCTTCACACATTGACTGAGACTGTGAAAGAATTGAAATACAAGAGGGGTGTCATTCCATCAAGCAATGTTTGGGATCCATATACTCTACAGACTAGGAGGAGAAGAAAATCATTTATCAAGACAATATTCAATATGAAGAAAAAAAATATTTGGAGAATTGTCAATGGCCATAGGAGAGAAAATGGTGCTCAAGAAGATGGATATTTACTTGTGCCTACATCTAAAAAGGCTACTTTATTGGCACGAATGGTAACAAAGGATCATCGCGAACTATACGCCATGCATCATTTTGAGGGAAATTATTTCAAGAACATGACAAGTATGCCAACTTGGTGGGAGGACTGGTAATTTTTCTCTACTAACCTTCAATTTATAATGTTTGTTTGTTTTATCTTTTCAATCATTACTCTTTAATATTATTTATCATTTTAGTACGTTGACAAAATTCGTAACCTCACGTGGGAGAGGCATTTGAGATTCCATGAGCATTATGATTTCACTAATAGAATCATAGATCTCAACATCTACACTTACTTCTAAAACAAGTACAAGTTTATTAGTGAGGAAACAAAAACAACTGGTATCATAAGCTTAAAGTAGTTATTTGATGAGTGTGTATGGGAAGAGGATGTCGTTGACTACGTTAGGGGAAATAGACCATATCCTGGAGGCATGCATTGGATTGGGGCTAAAAGGATTAATGCAGTGATGAACCTAGAGGAAAACAATTTATGACTCTTGAGATCCTCTTACACGAGGGTCATATGAATGTATATTACTACATTATGAATGTTTTTGAACATAGTCTGTTTTTGACATTCATACAACCTGTGTTCGAGTTGCTGCCAATATTGTTGAGGCAAAGTGGAATAACGAAGCATTTTCCACCAAACTTCTTCTATGAACCATGAGAATTTAAAGTTCAAGTGGGTCCCATGGTGACAAATGAATCTGGTGTCGCATGCGGGTCATACTCGCTTGCATTTATTAAGAATTTAATAACCGACACTACTATGGAACCTTACAAGACCTTGTTGTGTGACAATACAATTTCAAGGATGCAATGGGTTTGGACTGCTGGGGTAGTATGTAGAAGCTTGGAGCCTTGACAATGTTTGTAATTAATGACATTTTTTTTTTCTGTTGCAGCATACATTATGTTAAGAACAAGTACACAAAATGTGCATCTATTGGAATAGAAATGCATAACTATGTTTATTTAGACAATTATGACAATTTTAATGGTTGCATACAACTACATGAGAATCTTCCATCCTTCGTAGCATTCTTGATAATGTTTAAAAATAGAAAAAAGACCACAACAATTAACACGAAGATTAGCTTCCAGTTATTACAATATTTGCTCTTCTTATTCTCTTTCTTTACCCATTTATTACTTCTTTCAATATGACTTTCATCAAATTCCAACACCTTACTTCTCTTGGCCAATCTCTCAGAATAACGGACTTGGATCGTATATCAACATCTTCATGATCCCTCCATCTAAAGAAGTTTCATGCATTCTCCTAAAATACACCACAAAGAAATTAAGAAAAAACCAAAATAAAGATAAACAATAGATTCTCCAGATCAAGATGTAGAAAACATAAACTATAGCATGGACGAGACCAAAATCTTTGACCTGAATTGTCCTCCGATCATGAGGTTTGAATTGAAACTAAGTCTCCATGTTTGTAACATACTTTCATACCCAACATCAAATTATTCTCATCATTAAAAATTCAATTCAATATTGCATTTGGCATTATATCAAAACTAACTAACAAAACTAGCTAACTCATTCACGAGATAGTATTGGTACTGAGTTATATTTAAAGAAATTCATTCTTCCCCAACAACTATATTGAAAATTTCATGATTTCATTGATTAGACAGTACAAGATAGGCGAATCTTATGTATTGATTTGGTTTAACCAAACCAAATTGATACATTCACACGTCTTAGCTGGGAGTTCAAAAACACATGACCCATGCATCGCCTGTACCTGTGTATAATTAATATTTGAACCAAAGAAAAAAACAATTAATGATATAAATAACATTAACATGAGCATAAATAAATGAACTCTGAAAAAAAGAAAAGCGAAAGAAAGAGAGAGAAAGAGAAAGAGACGAGGAAAAAAGAGAGATATCTCGACAGATGAGAGATAAGAATGAAAAATCCTATCTTGAACCTATTTATATCCCTAGAAAATGAAAGTATATGCCGGTTATTGTTGTTGGGTTAGTTATCGGTAGAGCTTGCCCATCACTTTTATAAATAATTTATACCTTTTATACCAACTATTGCAACATATGTAAATTTGATGATTTTAGTTTATGAACAAGCAACACTTTTTAATTTGTTGAAACAGATGTTAATTCTGTGTGGTAATTATAAATTTCCAATTCAACATCCGGCACCTAACAGGAAATTCTACCATATAAATTGGCAAACAAAATCATGTTTAAATTACATTACATAAACATATATAACTATTGATAGTGACATGCAAGTCGTATACCCCCATACTTGAGAGTATCACCAGTAAGGGAAGCCTAGGCTAGGCTATGCTAAATAGAAGCATCCATATTTACAAAGACATTAGCACCAACAAAAAAAACAACCGAAATAAATACATATCAAACGCTCTAGTCTATACTACTTTAGCCAACAAAAAAAGACCGGTAAAATGGAAGGATCTGGAGTCGACATTGAACGATTAAACCTGGAGAAACATCAAAATTCTTGAAGGGTGATGGATCAGTGCAACCAATGCACTCCTTCACAAGACCACCTACAGAAAAGCAAACAACGACAGTCAGTAGTGAGTAGCTGAGAAACATGCAACTTATTGGGAAGACTTGCCAAATGATGAAGCTATCCTCTATTAAACAAGATCTGACATAAACAAACAATGAGCATCACCCATGCACTAAGAACACAACTGAAGAAGAAAATTATACTTAGTAGCAACATGTAACTTATCATGATGTTATAAGAGAGAAGGGCTTACTCTTGTTACCTGAGAAATAACTTTAATAGAAAGAACAACCTCATCAAGATGTTGATGACCCACAACATGAGCATGCAGAGATTATGATTCTTCCAAGGTGGTAACATCTTATACAAGGGGATATTCAGTTGAGAGAAGAGGAGGGAGCAAAGAAAAAGAAGTAAGAAAAGAGGTAAGGAGGGAAATGAAGAATAGGATAGGGGTTCCCTCCTATTTATAACCCTTCCAAATGGACATTTAATTCTTTTTGGACCAAATATGGGTTGAGTTCTGTCCATGGAAATGTAACAGTTTGTATTCTCTTACAGTTGATTCATATTCTGTTGCAACTTTTGGATTATCTGTTGGAAATTTTTTTCTATCTGTGGTAAATAAAAAAGCGATATGCTTAACACAAGCTTTTCTTTTTGCCTACTCCTGGAAAAGTTACAACAAAAAATTGAGCATATGTTGCAACATATTGATAATATGTTGGCACATAATAGACATATGTTGACACAGATGCAACATTGATGGATATATTAATTGATAGATTAATTAATTAAAAATGTTACATTAGACCATATTTTATTACATTACTCCATAAATTAGTAATTACACATGATATAACACTGTATATAATAATACCTATTATGTTATATCACAATCATATTGAATTGCTTAGTCATTACATGATGAACTAATGGTATAAAACTATATTTATAAAATAATTGATACATTTGATGAAGGTTGTTACATTAAACCATAGTTTAGTAATTAAACATGTTATAATACTATATATTAGTATTACATGTGGTCTTAGGTCACAATTTAATTGAATTAAAATCACATGCAAGAGTATCCATATGTTGCAACGTATAACCTATCTGTGGTAATTTACAACACAAAATTGAGCATATTTTCCAACAGAATAGGAATATATTGCCACAGATGCAAAGTAGATGGATATATTAATTGATAAATTAAGTAATTTAATAATTAAAAATGTTTCATTAGACCATATTTTATTACATTAGGACATGATTTAGTAATTAAACATGTTATAACACTATGTATAACAATTACCTATTATGTTATATCACAATCATATTGAATTGCCTAGTCATTACATGATGAACTAATGGTATAATACAATATGTATCAAATAATTGATAAATTTGATGAAGGTTGTTACATTACACCATAATTTTGTAATTAAACATGTTATAACACTATATATTAGTATTACATGTTGTCTAAGATCACAATTTAATTGAATTAATATCAAAAACCACATATAAGGTTATTCATATGTTGCAACATATGACCTATCTGTGGTAATCTACAACACAAAATTGAGCATATTTTCAAACAAAATAGTAATATGTTGCCGCAGATGCAAAGTAGTTGGATATATTAATAGATTAATTAAGTAATTTGATAATTAAAAATGTTACATTAGACCATAAATTTGTAACTAAACATGTTATAACACTATGTATAACGATTACCTATTATGTTATATCACAATTATGTTGAATTGCTAAGTGGTATAATACTATATGTATTGAATAATTGATAAATTTGATGAATGTTGTTACATTAGACCATAATTTAGTAATTAAACATGTTATAATACTATATATTAATATTACATATTATCTTAGGTCACAATTTAATTGAATTAATATAAAAAACCACATGTAAGGTGTCACGACCCAACCCACCGGGCCGTGCGGGCACCTAAATACCACCACCTAAATAGGAGAACCCTCATATCCCAACAATTTAAAACATGCGAAAATTTAATAAACGGAAGTAAATATATTAGTGGAACTTTATAAATAAAGACTTTTAACACTATTGGGTTAAGACTTGTAAAGTAATTAACACCTCCAAGGATCTAGTCTAAACAGGTACAAGAGCTAATAAAAGTACAAACTGGACATTCATAATAAGAGACACGGCTCCCACCATGCGGAAGGAAAAGTAGAAGCTGCTGGAGAATTCTTCATCTTCACCTAAGGAAACATCACCAACCTGCATCCCGACTATGTCAAAAAGACATAGCAAGAGTAGTATCAGTACAACCACACGTACTGGTAGGCATCATCGATACCCGACGCCCACCGTATAACATAAGAAACCAACAAGTAGATCATGAATTAAAACCACTCGCTTCTACACATTTCCCTATCTCTAAATATCGACGGATCACACTAGCACTCTAACTATTAACCCCTTTCCGGTCAACCCACTTACTAGGTTCTTGCTCATAGCCTAACCATTCTAACACATAGAGAATCCCCAAGTACAACTACACGCCCTCCAATTAACCAATCACCTCAACCCTTACTTCCTCTACATGTCACCCAGTCATGGCCATATGATTCATTACGTCGCACTTCCTAACCCTTAAATACTTACAACATGTGTACCAAGACACTCCTTGACAATACAACACACGACTCCCTTACTTGGACATTAACGATTCTTGAGATACCTACTCCCCACCTCCGTTTCACCTTTAATCAATATAATTACCAAGTCTACTCAACATAGAAGAACGATCAAGCGTAAGACCTTATAACCATAACACAACTCCGAGAAATACAATATCATTTAGCATTATGAACCATGTTCAAATTCACATTATCCAGGTACACAATTATATCAAATCATTGGTCCTCTTATAGAACCCAAACCCAAATAGTTAGCATACCAAAATGTGGTACCCGATCCAATGTTTATGCCAGAATGTGGCAACCGTTCCCATATTTATGCCGGAACATGGCAACCAATCCCAATTAGTTATGTCGAAACATGGCAACTGATCCATTCAACACACAACAATCATAATCACAATCACAAGTATCTCATTACAATTATACAACAAGAGATGATTCATAGCATATAGTTCCTTGTTCATACTTATTGACGTTAAGTGTAATTAACAGGCATCGTTCACATACATGCATGATTTACAATGAAGCAAGAACACATACACTACCCACAATTACAGGATCACGACCATCACCAATGAGCTACACCTCCACGTATATCATGTAAGCATTCTTTCAACCATACCTAACCCTAGATTATCATCTAAGGCTCTTTCCTAGGATTTAACCATAATTCATTCGGTGCACGAGGGCCTACGCATAATCCTACCGTTAATTTACATATATTACGCAGTGAACACATATTTATAACTACTCAATTCATAAACCTAACCTACCTGGGCACCAAGCAGCTGCACGGAGGAATTGCAGATAGTTTTCTATTTTTTTTGGAAAATATGACGGTGAATTTGGCCAAGAATCCGTAAGATATCGCCATCCTCACGCTAGAAATCTCCTTCTCCTTCCTTCCCAAGCTGAGAGCTACTTTCTAAGAGTTTCTAGGTTGTTTTACGACTAATTTAGGTATTTTAGGAAGAAGGAGAAAATAGGAGTTCGAGTTATTTGCATTCTATCTCGCCTATCCCATTTTGGCGCCAACTTACCCCTCCCTGGTGGCGCCGCCCTCGCGGTAACTGCCACGCTCTGGAGGGACAGTGGCCTAAAATTTCCCGAATATTTGTGTCTCCTAAATAACGACATTTTGGGTCGTTACAATAGATACCAATTTACCCCTCGTTCGTCCCGTAACGACTAGTGCACGGATCATTACGCACCCTACCTCGTATTAATTATGTCTAACAACTTGGTCTATTACTAAGTCACGGATGGGGATGGTTTTTATTTAACAAACGCAATTCATGATAGGTTCTATACTTTAAGAGGCCGGTTAGGGATTTGTCGCAACATTTAGAAGAAAATATGTGTCCCGTATTACACAACCTGACCCCACCAGGATGGCAGCCCTCCCGCTAAGGCGGGGGCCACTGTGGCGAGAGATCTGCCACTGTGGCAGGAGATCAGAGGCAGTAAAGGGGGGAAATAAGGTCATTTTTTCATTTCTCCCCAAACTGAATCCCCAAATTTCCTATACACTCTCTACTCACTCCATTTTCGGTTGGAAAATCAAGGTAATTCTTACTCTTTCACTCTACTTACTTCAATACTTGATTAACAACAAATGCATGCTTATAACTGATTTATTTAAAACGGTTTTGGTGGTAGTTTTAAAAAATGCACATAGGTTGCTCAATTTGTTAGAAAAACGTAGCATGGGTACTTCCCTTACGTCTCCAATGTTCCCAGAACGTCCTAGGCATAAAGATTTCATAAAAATATGATTTAATCGATACAAAAACAGGTGGGGGGAAGTTGAAGGGTATCTTGGTGTAAAACACAAATTTAGGCCTCATTTAGGAGTTATTTTGCCGAAATAATTGCTTATTTAGGTTCTAGGGTAGTTTATATACTCTGATCTGCTGAAATTCTGTCGAAATCAAAGGTTTTGGGATGAAGAGGCACCATTATCGCGCATGGTGTTTATCCCAGATGAAGGCTCTGGCGGCCTTCATAATCCCGCCAAAGCGGGATTATGGCCGCTGTGGCGGGATACGCCAAGCAGTGGCCTGTCCCTTAACAAATAATTTCCCTCTTCTTATTTTAGCCTTAAAATGACTATCCTATTATTTTCTAACTTACATTGAACTTATTGCAGGATGTCTAAATGGCATGTCAAAATGAAGAAAACCTACCTTTCATCCGATTCCCCGATGCCGCGAGTCGGGAAAGATATCATGACAACCGCAACACGGGGTTTTGTTATAAGAGAGGTTTTGTGTTGCTCAAGCTAGAGGAGAAGGCACCTGCATTTTATGCTCGCCTGATGGAGTTCGGATGGGTTCCACTGCCGGAGGCTCCCCTAGATGCACGTTCTACTTGGGTGAGGGAGTTCTACGCCATCCTGCCTACTGTGCGATTGGATGACTCTTACCCTGTCATTCATATCCGTGGAGTTGACATTCCTCTGAATGCCACTGCCATAAATAAGGCTCTAGAGGTGTCGGAGGTCTCGAATGCAGAGTACGAGGCCAAGCTGAGAGAGGTGGATTTGGAGTGGCTGAGAGAAACTCTGGTTGAGATTGCGCACCGAGATCAGGTCTACTGGGATATGACAGAGGGTATTACTAGTATGGATTGATCGCCCTATACTAAGAGGTGGCTGCACTTGGTGACTAGGAGGATCCGCCCGTCGAGCAACCTCACCGACGTGACCTTTCCCCGAGCTTTGGTGGTGGCGTACGCCATATAGGGTATAGAGCTGAATGTGGGGGCGCATATTATTTCGGAGTAGAAGATGTTCAACCGGGGTAACAAGAAGGCCTTCTTCCTATTGGGACTTATTGCTGCGCTGTGCAAGCAGGCATAAGTGCCATTTTTCGACGCCGACGAGGTACTTCCTATGGATCCCCCCTTCATCCTCTTTTGGTCAGGTCTGGTTCTACTTCTAGGAGCAAGAGGAGGAGGACGGGTAGGGCTAGCAGTAGTAAGACGGCTGCAGACTCGGACGATGAAGGCCCATTCTTAGGTGCACGGGTTGAAGAGGATTGGGGGGTCATTCGGAAGAGGCTGGGGAGTGCCTTTGCTGACTTCACTCCAGTTCCACCCAGCACCACCCTAGAGGTCGAGATGCTCTGTTGTGCATTACGCTAGGAGCGAAGGAAGGGTCTGGAGAGGGATCATTTGATGGTCCGGATATGGAAGACTGTGAGGACCATATTCATTTGCATTTACCCCGGTCAGGAGCTTCCCCGGGTCGAGAAAGGGGATTTCCAACACTTCACCTTCATGGACGAAGCAGCTACCGGTCTGGTACCTCCGTAGGATCTAGACTTAGTTGTGGATACCACCTAGTCCGAGGGTTTTTGATTTGGCTTTTTATTTCTCCCCTTTGGCTTGTAAATTTTTAGACAACTTTGTTTTTATCTTTTTGACTTTCCTATGTTTTTGTAGCACATGGATGCTAGTTTTCTAGCTGTTTTACGCAGCTACTAATTAATTTCTAAATTTTATAATCTATTCTCAATTGCTGAACACTGGTTGAATTGCAGGGGGTTAGCCCGGTTACCATTGGGGTTGAAAATTTGAATTTAGGAAAGACAGGGGAGGTAGGGCTGAGGTTCTGTCTCACCCTATCCCGCTCTGGCAGTTTCACTATGGCGGGAATAATCCCGCCCCAGCGGCTTAGACGGAACGAGAACCCAGGACAATAATTTCTGGGTTCTTTTTCGTCTTTCTAAAATTCGTCCAAGGTTCCCAGCTTTACCAAAACAACTTAGGATCGATAATCGTGTGAACTAGGAGAAATCCTTGATTACCCCAAGTCAAACCCACGATACGCAACCAATTCGCTCTTATTAATTCAGCACCACAACCCACGCGTCCCCAGGATACACCCAAACATTCACGCGGTTATTACACAAGCGCAAGACACGTTTAGATCTTCCTCATAAATCGCCTCGTAGTTTTTTCTAAACCCTCTCATCGAATCTAGTCAGCACATTCTTTTCGCAACGAGCATCACAATACTCACGTCCTTACAACTTGCATAATTTCAATAAATTAAGACAACACATTGCACATATCAAGTTTAGACACACATTTATAGTGCACATAACCACATCATCACATTCAAGCAATTACAACTTTCACATTCACAGTTAATTCAGAAAACAAGAAGTACGCATTCTCCGACTAAAAGTTACAACTCACAAACTAGTCCAAATTCTTAATTAGTTAGTTCATTCCATGGATGACCATTACAGATCATCTATGACTTACACAACTCCTAAGGCCAGATACCAATTGGAACCTTCTCAGTTTCCAATTTACTTTGCTCGTGACCCCTCGGTTGTGACCACGACGTTCAGTTTACTTTGTTGAGATACCAATTAGAATTGGGAGATACCAATTGGACCCAACTCATACCACAAACGACTTATGCACGAAAGGAGAGAAAAGGTAGAACAACATCCTATAATGCTTCCTAGCTTCTTGAAGATTAGATGTGGATGTCAACACACCAATACACAGGAGTCTAGTCCATATTTTTCTCTTGTACCAGGAGATCGATAACCTAGGCTCTGATACCAATTTGTCATGAACCAACACACCGGGCCATGCAGGCACCTACATACTACCACCTAAATAGGAGAACCATCATATCCCAACAATTTAAAACATACGGAAATTTAATAAACGGAAGTAAAATATATTAATGGAACTTTATAAATAAAGACTTTTAACACTATTGGGTTAAGACTTGTAAAGTAATTAACACCCCCAAGGATCTAGTCTAAACATGTACAAGAGCTAATAAGAGTACAAACTGAACATCCATAATAAGAAACACGGCTCCCACTATGCTGTAGGAAAAGTAGAAGCTGCTGGAGAATTATTCATCTTCACCTGAGGAAACATCATCAACCTGCATCCAGACGAAGTCAAAAAGACATAGCAAGAGTAGTATCAGTACAACCACACGTACTGGTAGGCATCATTGGTCAACCCAACACCCACTGCATAACATAAGAAACCAACAAGTAGATCATGAATTAAAACCACTCGCTTCTACATCTTTCCCTCTCTCTAATTACCAACGGATCACACTAGCACTCTAACTATTAACCCCTTTTCGGTCAACCCACTTACTAGGTTCTTGATCATAGCCTAACCATTCTAACACATAGAGAATCCCCAAGTACAACTACAAGCCCTCTAACTAACCGATCACCTCAACCCTTACTTCCTCTACATATCACCCCGTCATGGCTAGATGGTTCATTACGTCGCGCTTCCTAACCCCTAAACACTTACAACACGTGTACTAAGCCACTCCTTGACTAAACAACACACGACTCCCTTACTTGGACATTAACGATTCTTGAGATACCTACTCCCCATCTCTGTTTCACCTTTCATCAATATAATTATTAAGTCTACTCAACATAGAAGAATAATCAACCGTAAGTCCTCATAGCAATAACACAACTCCGAGAAATACAATATCAATTAGCATTACGAACCATGTTCAAATTCACATTATCCGGGTACACAATTACATCAATTCATTGGTCCTCTCATGGAACCCAAACCCAAACAGTTAGCATACCAGAATGTAGTACCCGATCCAATGTTTATGCCAAAACATGGCAAACGATCCCATATTTATGATGGAACGTGGCAACCGATCCCAATTAGTAATGCCGAAACGTGGCAACCGATCCATTCAATACACCATAATCACAATCACAATCATACAATAAGAGGTGATTCATAGCATATAGTTCCTTGTTCATACTTATTCACATTAGGTATGATCAACAATCTTCGTTCACATACATGCACGATTTACAATGAAGCAAGAATACATACACTACCCACAATTACAGGATACGACCATCACCAATGAGCTACACCTCCACGTATATCATGTAAGTATTTTTTTCAACCATACCTAACCCTACATATATTATGCAGTGAACACAGATTTATAACTACGTAATTCATAAACCTAACCTACCTAGGTGCCAAGCAGTTGCACGTAGAAATTGCAGATAGTTTTCTGGTTTTTCCGGATGACATCACGGTGAATTTGGCCAAGAATCTAAAAGATATTGCCATCCTCACACTAGAAATCTCCTTCTCCTTCCTTCCCAAGCTTAGAGCAGATTTCTGAGGGTTTCTAGGGTATTTTACGACTAATTTAGGTATTTTAGAAAGAATGAGAAAATAAGATTTCACTTTATTTGCATTCTGTCTCGCCTATCCCGCTCTGGCGCCAACTTACCCCGCCCTGGAGCCGCCGCCCTAGCGACAACAAGCCCGCTCTGGCGGGACAATGGCCCATAATTTATCAGATTTTTGTTTTTCCGAAATATCGACGGTTCGGGTCGTTACATAAGGTTATCTATATGTTGCAACATATGACCTATTTGTGGTAATTTACAACACAAAATTGGGCATATTTTCCAACAAAATAGTAATATGTTGTCATAGATGCAAAGTAGATTGATATATTAATTGATAAATTAAGTAATTTAATAATTAAAAAAGGTACATTATCATATGTTGCAACATGTAAGTCATATTTCAAAATTGAGCATATGGACCAACACATTGAGCAATATGTTGAGAATTTTGTCTCTTCTGTGTGTTAAATCTCCAACAAAATTATAATATGTTGTCACAGATTCCAAACAACTATATAATAGGAAAAAATAACAGAATCGATGGAATAGGAAAAAATAACAGAGCAATAAAATATACATAGATTAATGCACGAAGCAAAAAAAAAACTTCATCATAAAAAATTCAACTACATCTAAATCCAATTCTACAAAAACAACTACATAAAAAAATTGATGAAATAGGTTCATTGTCCAAAAGGTGTATGATGCAATAATTTAAGTACAAAATCTAGTTCTAAAACACAACTACATAATTCACAGTGAATGTCATCTTCATCATCACTTCCCTTGGGCTAGCCTTTCTTGAAAAGATTTTGCTCGTGTTGATGAACAGTGCAACAAATGGGTCTTTGTCTCAAAATATAAGGTTTGATACCCACATTCTACCTAAGACTTTTTGTAAACTATATTGACATTCCTGGTTTTTTGTGGCTCCGTTTATTTCTTGTTGGCAATGAACATTAAGCCTTTTCTCATGAATTCACCGCTCTTGAAGATGGAAATTATGGCAAGCGCATAGGATGCACAAATGTGGCCTCCTTCTGCCGCTTGATTAATTATTTCTACTGCATTTGAATCGTTTTTGTTGAAAGAGTCAAACTACAAAAGAAGGAAACACATTTGAAAGGTAGAATACATCAATAAAAATGTGAATACATATGAAAACATTAAAAATTACCATGTTTTTTTTTCCGTATAAGGCTTCTAAATTCCAAGATTCTCTGCAAATATCAAGGAAAGTAGTAGATTTTCAAATAACTGTCGATTCACTCGCCATCTTAAATTCATAAAGGTGACCAATGTTACCTTTTGATATACAAAAGGTTTATTACCGATTTGATTAAGGACCCTGCAACTAAAAAATCAAATCAAACTGTTAGAAAATAATATTTAAAGAGAGGCAAAAATTTATTTATATACATACCTTAATTTAACACTCATTAAACCTTTGAATGACTCGGAAGCAATTCTTTCAATGATATTAATAAGTAGTCTGCTAGGAAGGGATTCAATGTAGCTACAAAATATTCGTTTTTTCACAATCATTGTCATTTTTTTGCTCTTACTGAAGTTGCAGAAATTTCCTCTTATAAGGATTGTGAATAAGTTGCAACTTTGAAGAAGAGTTGCAACTTTTCAGTTTTTAACATTTTCAAATGTGAAAAGGCTTATTAAATGATAGAGTTTTGAAAAGGTGTAGAATATGAAGAGTTGTAATTATGTTCCTTTAATGACTGCCTTTCTAAACAAAGTTGTTTCAATGACAGTGTACGTGATTGATTGTTAACACTTAACACGTAATTAATTAGTCAAAATATCTATAGAATAATTATATGTTGCAATAGATGCCTATTTTGTTGGAAAAAAATACAATATTCTATTGTAAGTTATACCACATAATTGACATATGTTGAAACAAATGCAATATTCTGTTGTAAGTTGTAAAACATAATTAACATATGTTGGAACAAATACAATATTCTATTATAAGTTGTAACACATAATTAACAGATGTTGAAACAGATGCAATTCTTCATTGTAAGATCTAACACATAATTGACATATGTTGGAATAAATGTAATATTCTTTTGTAACATCTAACACATAAATGACATATGTTAGATAGATGCAATATTCTGTTGGAACTAACACACAACTGACGTATGTTGAAACAGATGTATAATTATGTTGTAAGAACTAACACAAAATTGACATATGTTAAAACAGATGCACAATTATGTTGTAAGTAGTAACACAAAATCAACATATGTTGTAACAGATGCACATTTATGTTTTAAAGATGCATTTTAAAATAAAACACACATTTTATATAAATAACATAAGTTCATTCAAAAATTAAGATAAAATACATCCTCAAATAAAAAGAACATTCATTATAATTCAACAATAATTATGGAGCATTTCAATTTGGGCATGTAGTTCTTTTATGGCCAAAATCCTTACCTATGGAACACTTATTTTTTCTTGTTGGAAATGATTTACCAACTCCACGCCTTCTCTTATATCTCCTTATTCATGGTTTGCTTGGATCAAAATAAAGATGATGTATTTCTCTCTCTAAGTTATCCAATTGGACAATCCAAGAATCTTCGGGTGGCACCAGGTGAATATTCTCACAATATGCAATTATGTATTTTTCACTAAATAATATGGAGATGAGTACTCATAAATCTGATTTCTAAATTGTGCACCATATTGGGCTCGAAGCGCTGCCATAACATGTGGACAAGGTATTTTGTTCAAGTAAAAAATTCTGCATGTACAGGTTCTTCTTGTAGATCCACCGTAGCAACATCACCATGATCAATGATACTGAACTTGTGGTTAGCAATTTGATGAGTCAACAACTTGTTGCCCAAGTTGACATACTTTGATATGTCTTTTTCAATTGAAAGAACAAATCTATTTGAAGATTTTACCTGCAAATATCCTGTTTATTTCATCAAATAGAGTGACAATGAGAAATTCTCTATCAACATCAAACATAACATTCCTCGACTCTGTAATGTTTGACGTCAGAATGTTATATCCACACAATAAAAACAAATTCAATAAATGAAATATAAAATTACAATAAACTCAAAGAAGATAGTATAGACAATAAAATACCTATTTTCTGGGTAGAATGCATTGCTCCATGTGTGAAATCGAATACGTTCAAGTGTTTCAGCTGACTTTGATACCAAATCTCTTATTTGATTGAAATGGTCATTGAACTCTCATCTATCGTACACCTTTGCTGCTTTATAAAAATAGGATACTACCTTTGAATTGTGATAGTTATTTCGAATATTTTTCCCAAGGTGTCTCATGCGACAACCATAATGACATATAGGGTTGATAGTCGAAACCATCTTCCGAATACTTAGATTCCTATAAGAAATAATGCACAACTCATCGGTATCATCTACATAGCTTCACATCTGTTCAATAAAATATTTATATGAGGCATCACATTTCTTGTCCACAACACAAAAAGCCACTGGAAATATATGATTCTCAGTATCTTGTGCCACTGTCGATAGCAGAATTCCTTCATACTTGCTCCTCATGAATGTCTCATCAAGCGGCATATGATACAAAAAAAAATAAAAATACTTGAACCTCCCATTTTTATCAAGAGACCATGACGTCTTGCTTCCTGGATTTGTAATTTCAAGCATATAATGGTACACATTAAGCACAACATACCCATGCTCATATATTTCCCTAACCGAAGACTTAGCATGCTTCATGCCCTTATAAATCTTTTGATAACTTACCATACTATTCAATTCTATGCGGAGTTGAGTTGACATGTCTCTCTTGGATTGCCCTTTACTATTGGGAAATCTATTCTCAAAGTATTTACCTATGACTTTTGCCGTGACATGCGGATTATGGCTTGTAAGATGAAATGAACCACATGTATGGTACTTTTCGTAGAGTGCAATGACAAATCTATCGCTACTTGTAAATTTCACAGCCCTTAACCACCACTTGCACTCCGGATGTGAACATTTAAAAGAATACACATTACAAAAATTGATCACATTTGTCAGTTTAAAATCTGTTTTCAAGAAAACAAATTTCAATGAAGTTACTAGTTCTTCCTTGTTCTTGTATGTTATTTCCTTATAAAAAACTGATTTCATCATCTTGAACATTGCTCACCAGTGGTTGTTGAGAAGAAGTTGGATTGTTGCTTCCAATAATAGGTGTAGGAGGAGTTTGGTCCTCCCCAAGGTTGAACACTTCATCTCTTCCAAATTTATCATGATGATTATTCATGTCCATAACATTAAATTCATCATTTAACATATCTTTCTGGTCTTCTTCTAGCTTCTGATTCTCCTCGATAGGATATTCAACCAGGTTGACTCTTAACTAGGCCTCACTGCTTCTCCCAAATAAACAAGCAAACTAGGCTTATTAGTTATTTTAAAAGGTAGGACCTTCTCATTATGAAAAATGTTGGGAACGTAACTGATGATAAGATCTTTTCATTAACACTTGAGCCGATAACGATGGATGACCAATTTAACAAAATCATTATACAAATTTCTTTTGACAGTCATCCCTATCAAATGTTTAGTGATACCATCCTTCCAACGCCAAATATATTGATTTTTCTTCCCGATTCATTCACCAAAACAGTCAACCCCTATGAATAATCCCTTCATTTATTGTACCTAAAGAAATTAATTCAAAAAACAGTTAGTACTAATGATAAAATACAACTTTGGCATCTGTTGCAACATATGAGTCTAATGTGGCAACATATGACTATTCAGTTACGACATATAAGTCATATATTGTGAGAGGTAACTCATCTCTTGCAACATGTAAATCATATGTTCCAACATATGACTATTCCGTTGTGACATATAAGTCATACGTTGTGACATATGTATATTATGTTACGACAGATAAATCACATGTTGCAACATGTACAAGTTATCTAGTGCAACATATGAATATTCTGTTGCAACATGTACATCTTATGTTCCAACATATGATTATTCTGCTGCTACATATGTCTATTATTTGACGACAGATAAATCACATGTTGCAAGAGGTAAGTCATTTGGTGCAACATGTGACCATTTTGTTGCAACATGTAACTCATATGTTCCAACAAGTGTATGTCAAATGTTGCAACATATGAATATTTTGTTGCCACAAATAAATCATATGTTGTAACATGTAAGTCATATGTCGCAACATGTAAGTCATATGTTGTAATATATGACTATTCTGTTGGGAGAGATAAATAATTTGTTGCAATATGTGTAAATTATATGATGTAACACGTGTAAGTTATATGTTGTAACATATGACTATTCTGTTGTAATTGATAAATTATATGTTGCAACATACAACTATTATATTGCGACAACTAAGTCATATGTTCGAAGAGGGAAGTCATCTAGTTTAACATATGACTAGTCTGTTGCAACATGTCGGTCATATGTTGCAATATATGACTTTTCTATTGCAACATAAGACTATCATCTGTTCCAATATCTCACTTATTCAACACGAGTCAACTGTTGCAATATATATAACCATCTGTTTGATACACGAATGTTAATTATTGAAAAAGTTGTAGGTATACCAAGATGATGAATAGTTAACTTTACTTACCAAACAAAGTGGTGTGTGAACACAATCACTAATGAAGTAATGCCAATTGATATAGAACGAAATCTCGTCCACTAATTAGCTAAATCTACTTCAAGAAGAAGAAGATAAGTAGAAGAAGCACAAGAGATAGTAGCCAATAACAACAATGTATGAACAAGAAGAAAAATAAAAAGATGAAGAGAACATAAAGAAGAAGAAAAAGAGAGCAATCGACGGGGGCGGGTATGGAGATTTGGTAGTTTTTATTTCCCCTTTTGGATCCCTGGCTTCCCTCCCTTTTTGGTTCCCACTATTTTTGATTAAATTAGGTTTTAGTCTTTTACCTTTTTACCCCTCATTTAATACAATTAATCAAACTGTCAATTTAAAAACTTGAGGGAAACTCCCACACATGCCTCATAAATTCTTAATCCTTAATTGCAAAATTGTCACCTATACTCAATTAAAATAACTTGTGTCACCACAATTTAATTTTCAAACCTTAATGTCACCTTTAATTCAAAATCCCTTGATTCCATGGAAGAAATTGGTTTTGATTTACCCTAGGCCCCTAATGCTGATACTGTTTCCTTGTTTTTCCTTTTGTTTCTTCTGCATTTTTCTTTTATGTTTTATGTTTAGCCAATTATATATCCGGCCCCTAAATCTGTTCACATGTTTTATTTTAACATCTAAATTTAAATTTATGGTTGAATTTATCAACACACATTTAAAGTTGGTATCACTTTTTTTTAGACACCTAAATTAACAATTGTATCATTTAAATATTTGTAATAGAGTTTAACGAGAAAAAGCTCAAAACAATCATTTATGTTTGGATTAAAATTTAAAATCATCTTTATGTTTTTACATGAAGTACTAATAATCTTTCATGTTTGCAATATTAGTGCGCTTTTGATCCTCTCCAAATTCATTGTAGTGGTTCACGAGGGTAGTTTATGGGTTCGTATATAGTTTTATGGCTCGTGGATAGGCCTCATGATTAACACTTAGAATTCAGGAATGTTGTCTCAGTGTTCACGGGTTGGATATACGGTATGTGGTTCATTGTATGAGTTGTAGAATGGCTTGTAAAGTGAAGGTCAGAAATGGGAAAAATATAAAGTCTCTAACCCTTTTTCATGAGCCTATTAGATGGCTCGTAATAGAGTTTACATATAGTAGTTGGGTCTAATGGTTACATCCTTCAGAAAGTTGAAATTCTAGTACTAGGGCTGTATGGGTGGTCAATACGGGCTGAAAAAGGAAATATGGTCTGTACAAAGTTGTTCGTAGTTCAAGTCCTAAAATCAGGGAAATTTTCAAGATCTTATTCTATGAAGAGAAATGACAGGTTATATAAGGAATGATTTGTCGTGAAAGTGGTTTGTGGTTCTTCATAGAAACTTAGACTTTCAGTCAAATGGTTGACGGACGGACATTACGGTCCAAAGAAACTGTATGGACCGTAGAAGGTTTTCGTAATTGCCGTCCATGTCACGCCACAAATCCCATTAAGATGGACATGCACCCGATGCCCTAAAGGCCCGAGAGAACCAACACGTAACGTGTGCTTACTATGCATATAACTATGACAATCTTGTGACAAGTTCACATAGGAAGCAGCGCTACGAACCAACATAAGTAGATCCAAAACTTATATACATGACTTGGCCGTTGAGGCCACAACTTGTTAAGATGCAACTGAACCATATACATAAGTCTATAAAGCTTCTAAAGATAGAAAATCTTAGAGTAGGTCGGGACAGACCCCGCCTTACCCTTAACTACGATACAATAAAAAAATGAATCTACCAAGGACTCAGTAAAGCTCCGAATCAACCTGGAGCTCACCAAAAGTAGTTGAGTGTCGCATGTTCCTATTGATGAGGTCTACCAGCTGGAGTACCTGCAGCATGAAATGCAGCATCCCCCGCGAGGAACGTCAGTATGAAAAAATGTACTCAATATGTAAGGCAATAACATATATAAAATAAGAGTTCTAATGAAACCAAGTATCAATAAATGTGTGCATAAATCAGAACAGAAGACCACCTTTGTTAACTCTTATGGGATCGTATATGTTACATTCTTTTCTTTACCTTTCTGTGTGTTATGATCTTTATAAGGCATGTGATACGAATGACCAGCTGATCAGTGGTAGAAGAGGATGACCCATGCTAGGCATTTAACCCCTGGGATGCGGTCATCATAATTACACAAATTGGGATCGGCCCATGCTAGGCTTTCACCCCTGACCTGCCACCCTTCTATACCAATTGGGATCGGCCCATGCTAGGCTTTCGCCCCTGAGCTGCCACTCTTAATTATACAAATTGCTTCACTTAGATTCTTTAATCTTTGAGATTGTTGTTTTGGTGGTCATAATCATATTTGATATTTGGAACTCCGGACTAGTAGTAGAAGACATGAAAACAATACTTCAAGGTAGTAACAATGACATAAGGAACTATGTCACATCAATGCATTACTTGTGAGCTTAAATGACATAATTGACTTCAACTGACTAAGATGAGGATTCACCAAACTTGCTTTTGCAAATACCATTTCTATACCAGCACATAGGAGGATAATTACACAAGTATAGAGTAGTAAACATATAATGAAGCAATTCTATACACTAAGGAGAGGGGGAAATATTGTTAGCTATTTGGAGATCGTACGCTGCCACTATGTTTCCTTTACTAGGAATAGAACTTAGGAAATTCACTTATTGATATTAATCGTAAGTATCATAATTCATGCCAAGGAATATGGAATCGAATAGCCCTACATACCTTATTATCTGACCAATACAGTTGTCACTAGTTAGTCTCCCTTCTTGGGTGCTAATCTACAATATAAGTCATGATTAAGCTGATGTTAGCAGCTAATCACATTAAGGCCCTCAAAAAAATAGTAGCTACACACTTGACGGAAAGTAGGCCCATACAACCCTTACCTAAATGGTGAACCACCACACCCTTCTTCTATACATTATTACAACTTCATGCATCCTTTGCCAAGATACCCAAACTGACCCCAACAACAATATACATAAGGCAACCACTATCAATCCCTAAAAATCTTTCAGCATAATAGGAGAATATTGACTTAAAGATTTATCACCATCCATTAGTTCTTGATAGATATATACAAAATTCTCCACCCCAAACCTGTATTTAAAGAGAGGCAAGAATGGGCAGTAGTCTTACCTTAGTTTCTGGAAATTTATCCTCTAAACTTGTACTTCAAGAACTAAAACTCTCCTTGAAACTTTAACTTGAAAAGGGGGACAATACTCAAGAACCCCAAGGTGTTTTAGGACTGCTGATTGAAGCCAAGAGAGACCAAGAGAGAAACTTAAGAAATCTGAAAATTTTGCAAGTTAAAAATGGAGCAAAAGATCTGATCTTTATCCCTTTAAAAGAGAGCTGTAATGGCCGACTTTGTTGGCCAATTTTGGGCCATATATTGTCAAGTAGGTGACCCACCTACTTGGCCTTTTAACTTGGGCCTTTTTGGACTTAAGACTA
The DNA here is from genome assembly GCA_036250505.1 of Solanum acaule. Classification (NCBI taxonomy): domain Eukaryota; kingdom Viridiplantae; phylum Streptophyta; class Magnoliopsida; order Solanales; family Solanaceae; genus Solanum; species Solanum acaule. Next base: position 56,901 of record JAJOOR010005317.1, on the reverse strand, counting down.
TTGGGCCTTGCTGTCCATTTTCCCCTTATTCTTCTACTCAACTTGAGCTAGATTAATGCAAGTAGGTGGTGGTTCACTTGATCCAATTACATGGTCAGAAAAGAGTCTTAGTAGGTGATGCACCTACTTGGTCCTTTGGGCTGGTCAATAAATCAAAGTAGGTGATGCAACTACTTGTCACCTACTAGCTTAATTAAGTCAAGCAAGCAACTCGATTATTTTATTCCATTTTCTAATTATTAATCCCTTTTTCTTTAACTTAGCACTTAACTTTCAACTTTAAGCTCAATTACCACCTTACTGTCTCGAGTTTAAATACTCTCGTTAGAGTTAACTTATAGTACACATGCTGAAACATGCAAGTCATCACATCACTTTCCGATCTAGTTTAAACCAACGCTAATCATATAAGAAACATGGTCCCTCACCTATACTATAAGGCTATGTCAAGTATCACAAGAATAGAACAAGCATATGCATAATACGGGATGTTACAGTCCATTCGCTATTTATTAGAGTTATTTTAGTCTTTACCTACTCTATTAATTCTTATACTACATCGTTTTAAGCCTAGTTCGAAGAGTATAACTGATTTTCTTAAGACCCTAACCACCCCCATTCGGCCTCACTCTCTAAAATTCAAAATTGTCTCTCAAGTCTTCTCCCTAAAGCAATCAAGGAATACAAGAGCTTTAAGTATCCTCTTCAAAATCCGAATTAGAGTTTCATCAAAGTATGTGAGAAATTAATCACTGAGTTCCACTTCACCCATTGCGTCCTAAAGGAACCTTAATGTTTGTACTTATGATTCTTACCTAATTCTATGGTTTCATTATTTTCTTATGGATTCAATTGAATTTAAGTTTATTCATCATGATTGATCTTATTATGTATGATTTGATCATAATTCAATATTTTCAATGATATTTTTCATGAACATATGCTATGCAAGTATTTTATGATTATGAATCAAGCTACGTTGATAAGCATGCCATATATGATGAAGAATTTTATGAATCGATGGGGCTTTTAGATAAAGTATTAATCAATTTTATGAAAATAGAATGCTTCAAATTGAAGTACTTCTCATTAGAAAAGATTATCATGATTTAGAGATTTAGAGAAGTGTCTCAAAGAGTATGTTATGAAATTATGATTAAAGGAGATATTCTTATGACTATGAAATTTTATGATTGTTTCGGTATTACCAGATGATCCGCCCAAATTACACCTCCCTAAAAAGTACAATCGATCGTTGTTTAAATAAATAACCTAACAGAGGTTAAGGTTGATCCTACGAAGAATGAGGTCTAGACTTAGCCTAATTGATTATTAGTTGTACTTTTAGCCAAGTTATTTACGTAAAAGGGTTTTTTCTTAAAACAAAAGATTAAGTGATTGATTCCAGTAACAAGTAACCAAGTCAGCAGGATTGAATGTTTTGTAGAATCAATAGAGGATGAAACTAGGGTATTTGTATTCCCCAAAAGTTCATGACACATTAAACCTTATAGTAGTAACATTGTCTAGTGTCTAGAATGCAGTCGGTAAGTTATTTATCTCCTAAGTGGCTGGTCAGCCAAATAGGTGAATGTCATCATGTAACTTGGCCAGTTTACATATGTAAGCTTTACTATCTCTTACCTTTGACCCCAAATTAGTTATCCCCTGGTCTAGGTCAAGCTATTAGATGATGGTTGTAGTCATCAAATCTCTGTTGTTTAATCTCTTTTCCCATTCGTTACCCTCTTGGTCAAGCCAGTAGGAATAAGGTGTGTTCTAACGTAGGCCTTCGTTAAAAAGTAATTAAATAGAAGATATCAACAATACATGCATAAATACTATTTAAGAATTACTAGTTATTAGGTCTACTTATTCCTCATGGTTCCCACAACTTTAGTTGTGGGTTTAGCTGCTCATTCTTTGGTGATCACAATTTATATTAATGTTGTTAAAATAAATCAAGAACTTACAATTAGAGTAGTTAATTCCAAAATCTTGAATTGGTGGACAAAAGATGTACTATAAATCTATGCTTCAAGAATTAAAATGGAAAAGTGTTTCACAAATCAATTCTTGAAACCAAAAATCACAATGTCAACTCTCTCACTCAAAAATGAGAAATAAACGACTATTTATGGACATCTAATCCTAAATAAAGTAGACTAAGAAAACATTATAAAAATAGGGAAAAGGTAGAAGTACCTCCCTAGACTATGACCCAAATCCCAAAGACACACCTTAACTAAACTAAGGTCCTATTACCCCCCTAACTCATTTTTTTTGTAATTTTGTACACCTTTTTGGCTTACGTGGAATCCAATTATATCCCACGCGCCTCAAGTGCGTGGAGTCACGGGGTGTGCCACATAAGCCAAAAGATGTACAATATTATATATAAAATGAGTTCAGGGGGGTAATAGGACCTTAGTTTAGTTAAGGTGTGGCTCTGGGATTTTGGTCATAGTCTAGGGTGGTACTTGTGCCTTCTCCCATAAAAATAGGATTCAATAACACTTTCTACACTTCAGGTTCTATGGCTTGTAGGCATTCCTACAACTCATAGGAACCTTTCATCAAAACACCTTCCTCATTAAATCTTCTGACCATTTCTATGGAAAGTTTCTAAGACTTGTAGAACTTTTCCTGGTCTGTCTTGGCAAATTCGTAGCCCAAGTACTGGGGCTCAGCATCTGTGAACATTTTTACGGCTTGGACTTACTACTCGTAATCCCATCTCGTTGTCCAACATATAGCTCCAAAAATCACTAGTCCATTCTACAAGTCATTCCTATGACTCGTAGAAAGTCCTACGACTCGTAGGTCGACTCATAAAAACTCCAAAACTGTTGTTTCACTATATTCTCCAACCCGTCTTGCCAAAACCTTTTTTCCTGCAAAAACAAAGATAAACTACCATCAATTCTACTAACAAATGCCTAAGAACCATGCAGACTCCAAGTTTAAGGCATTATATGTACCGTAAATCCGAAGTTAGCAACACCCTCAACTTAAGATTATTGTTTTTCCTCAAGCAACACATACTAACACAAAAATTACATGATGCAAAAGTAGACCTAGAATTCAAGCAATCACATGGTCTTTTCTCAATAATCTATCCTCTATTTTTATCATTCAACATAGTGCAATCATTAATTCCAAGACAAGCTAACACATATGGATAAATCTATAATATTGACATACCAATGGATACATTCACATACACAAATAACAATAACCAAGATACCAACTTTTTGACAATGTAACTTCGTTCCCTTTACCTGTCATGCCTCAACTAGAAAGGGGCAGACTTCAAGGATATATACAAGCACCTTATAATTATCTATACTAAACTCATGTCAAAGATATTGACTCATAAGAACATTAACATATACCAAGACCCAAACCAAAAATAGATACCAAAAGGGCCCACTAGCTACTTTACAACAGAAATAAAACTAAGTCTAAGAAGCCTCTAAAGAGTATGCATCTGAGAATCTGATAACTAGTCGGGATAGGGCCTCAACATACTCATTCTAATATATGTACATATATAGCAAAATATAGGCTCTAAATATCTGGTAGCTCTAGGTAGAGGTGGAGCTTACCAACTGCTAAACTGGAAGTCTCTGGTCTATTGGAAATGTTTGTTGTCCTAAGTACCTGAGCCTATATTGATAGAAATGCCGTGCCACAAAAATAGGGATGTCAGTACATAAAAACATGTGCTGGTATGTAATGTAGACTTTAGAACAAGTAGATACGTAAGAATGCTAAAATGAATCAAATATCAAGATAGGAAAATCTGAGCATATGTATGCAGGAGTCATAATCCAAATAAGGAATTTGTGACCAATCTCAAGGGTCCTTACCCAACATTCCATGTCTTATTCATATATATATATATATATATATATATAATTCTTATAATTTGCCTAAGTGATATCTTTACTTCATTAAATAGCTTCTTTGCTCTTTGTAAAACTAACTGTTAGGGAGTCATATGATGGCTTACTATTGGCGATCAATGAACCCTGTATGGCATCTGTAGCAACTTTTATGACCGTGCATGAAATCTCATAGTTTGGGTAATGAGGTCTATCAAGGTATGCCCCCAGGGCTCCTGTATGGTCTGCCCGCAGGCCTGTACCAGTCAGATTAATCCACGACAGAAAATTCCAACTAACTATTTATGAATTCCGTGCACAGAATAGTGTCGCATGTAGTGGCCCTAAAATTACCCTCCCCACGCTGCAGAGTAGGCGATAATATCAATTGCATGTAAGGACTTATAATAATTCTGTCATACACACGCACACACATCTAGACGCACATGCACACACACGCACACAGACGTGCGCGCGCACACACACGCAAGCTCACATGCACGCACACATGCACATGCACACACACAGACACACACACACACACACACACACACACATATATATATATATATATATATATATATATATTTGGATGCCTAATACTAAGTTTACATTATGCAAGTATATGCACAATACGAAAGCAACAATGATTGATGTAATATTTAAAACATTATAATGCAGGAGATATAAACTCAATGATGTATAAAAATACAATAAAATACTCTTTAGTCTTATTTGGGAGATTCTCTAACCGACAACCATCACTATGAGCTACGTGATGATACACCGTCTTTCCCACGTTGCCAGAACTGCTATACATTTCTGGGGTATAGAACACCTCAACTAAGTTGATCCACTAAGTTATGCTCAAAATTAATAAGGAGTCGTCTAAAAAGTACGATCGTTTACCCATGTTGGCTACATGGTTTATGAGGAATGTGAGTTGTCTGAACTCATCCCAATATCGGTGCTCAATACTACTCTTAATAATATATAAACTCATACTCAAATGTATAAAACATAACTCTTTCTCAATTTGAGGTAATTACTCAAAAGATCTTCTTAAAAGAGGTCATACTTTGAAACTTCTCTGAACTCATAAAATCATTTAGAAATTAATGTTTTGCTCTTTTAAATGTAAAAGTGTTAAACTTGGGAATACTTAGTTTCCTTATACTCATTTTTCAATCATGAATGTAACTCTTCTCATTTTCATACTCACTTCCTCATGACTCAGTTCGAAACTATAATCAATTGCAAAAGAATTCTCAAAAACACTCAAAAGGACCTCTAGAACTCTCCTCTTAACTTTACTTTAATTTGAAATGTAAATTAAGACATTTATTAGTACATGTAGGATCTGTCAAGTATTAATGAAGACTTTAAGAGTTAATATCAAGTAAAGAACGTAGACACGATTCGAAAGAACACATACGAAATAAAGGATGAAAAAGAAAAGGACCAGGCGCACTGAGTGGCGCAGGGCGCCAGGCCCTAAACTATTGCCAGGCTTTGGGGCACACTGCTGGCACGGTGCCCTAGGCCCCTAACTACTGACCAGTAGTTCGAGCGCTATGGCTGGCGTGCCGCCCCACACCCCTGCCAAGAATTTCTAACAAATTTTCCTTCTCAATTTCGGGTCCTAACTTATCTAGAATCGAGTGATTTCTTCCAAATACTATTTGATTCACAAACCCAACATGAATTCATAAAAAAATCACATAAACCCTATCAAGATTCACAACTCATACTATATATCCTTAACTCAAGAAACTCAAAACCTCCACTGTTAGAGAATGGAGTTAAAATCAAGAACTACTCAAGAGTTATCTTAATAAACAATTTCATGGACGAAGTATAGGTGTGGCGTGAGGATGAACGAGTCCTACACTTTGAGAAGCTTACATACCTAGAATAATATTATTCTTGGCGAAATCCTCAGTTCTTGAAAGAATGCTTGAAACCCTACCATTTTCTCCTCTTGAATATTCTCTCGAAATCCCTAAGGGGTCGTTTGGTAGAGTGCATTAGGAAAATAATGCATATATAAGCCTTTTGTATTACTAGTACCTTGTTTGGTACTCTTTTTCAACCTATGTATAACTAATGCTTGCATTAGTTACACACTCTATTGTGTAATAACGTGTGCATTGCTATTGTCATGGATTTCTAGGTATTAGCAATGCAATGGTTTTAATACATGCATTAAAATGATAAAAGATCCAATCGTCCCTCAATTTTTTTTTACATTTTTTCCACCGTAAAAGTGGAGGGTATATTTGTAAATAATTTTTTTAATGCAATACATACTATTTTCAATGCATTAAAATAATCTATGTATAATGCAAGCATAACTAATACATGCATTACTACTGCAAGCATTACTAATACACTTTAGCATTATTCTTATACACTCTATCAAACGACCCTAAGCCTTTATAGCATGGAAAAGTGGTATAAATATGATTAGACCCTTAAATAGGATGATAAAAATATTTTAGGCCTTGTGGGAAAAGAAAAAAACCAAAATACCCTTTCGTTAAATAGATGAAAAACCTTAACTAGAGAGGCTTCACTCAAATAGCCATAACTTTTTACTCCGATCTTGAAATTTAGCAAACATGGAGGCGTTGGAAAGAGGTATCAAAGACCTTCAATTTGATAGGTCATGGACCACCTAACTCTTTATGTGCTAAAAGATATGGTCAATTGAAGTTGACCCAAAACTAAAAATTGATGGTTAACTTGTACGAACTTCTAGTTAGTTCTCTCAAAGTCCGAGGTGTTACAATATCTCCCCCTTGGGAACATTCATTCTTGAATGAGATTACACTAAGTAGAACAGGGGTGGGAAGCATCTGACAACCCCAACTCGAGCACACAACATGCAATTAACATAACTCAGCATATCAACTTAAAAAGTACTTTACAAAGAGTTAGTACCGTGGTTTGGAATTTCTTCTGAAGGAAAGAGATGAGGGTAACTATTCTTCATATCATCGTCAGCCTCCCAAGTAGCTTCCTCAAAAAATTGGTTCCTCCATAATACCTTAACTGATGCAACCTCCTTGTTTCTAAACCTGCGAACCTCACGATCAAGAATTTAAACAAGCAGCTCCTCATAAGATCGGTTGTCCTTGATATCAATATTTTAAGTAGGTACAATAAGTGAAGGATCACCTAAACACTTCTTTAGCATGGATATTGGAACACCAGGTGAACTGCAACTAATTTTGAAGGTACCACTAACTCGTAAGCTACATTGCCAACTCTCTTCGATATCCTGTAAGGACAAATGTAGCGGGGACTGAGTTTCCCTTTCTTACTAAATATCATGACACCTTTCATGGGTGAAACCTTCAAGTAGACCCAATCATCAACCTTAAGTTCAAAGTATCTTCTTCTAACATTAGTATATGATTTCAGAGGACTTTGCGTTGTTTTTACCATTTACCGATTGATCTTCACTTTCTCCATGGCTTGATGAACCAAGTCTTGCCCTATCAACTCAGCTTGACCAACCTCAAACCAACCAATGGGCGATCTACATCTTTGCCCATAAAGGGCTTCATAGGGAGCCATTTAGATACTCGAGTGATAGCTATTATTATAAGTGAACTCTATGAGAGGCAAGTAATAATGTCAATTACCTTTGTAGTCTATGACACATGACTTCAATATATCTTCTAAGGTCTGAATTGTGCGCTCTTCTTGGCCATCCATCTGAGGATGAAAAGCAGTACTCAGATTTACCTTCGAACCCAAACGTTTCTGGCAAGACATTCAAAACTGAGAGATAAATTGTGCACCTCTATCTGAAATGATAGACATAAGAACTTTATGAAGTCGTAATATCTCTTGAATGCATAATATAGAATAATCCTCTGCTGAATTGGTAGTCTTTACCGGAAAGAAATGGGCTAATTTAGTCATCCGATCTACAATCACCCAAATCGAATCATGTTGCATGCGGGATCGCGACAAGACAGTAATGAATTCCATATTAATAATGTCCCACTTCCATTCCAGAAGAGCTATGTTCTAAACGACACCACTGGGCCTTTGGTGCTCCACCTTGACTTGTTGGCAATTTGTGCACTTGGCAACGAAATCTGCATACACCTCTTCATACTAATCCACCAATGGACTTCTCTCAAGTCACGGTACATCTTTGTGGAACCAGAATGAATTGAATAGCTGGAACTATGAGCTTCTTCCATGATACTCTCTTGGAGCTCATCCACCTTTAGTACAAACAATATGCCTTGATATCTCAACATATCATCTCCCCCTTGTTTAAAAACCATCACCTTTTGCTTATGCACATTTGCCTTTAGTTCAAGTAAAAAAGGGTCTTGGTCTTGTTTCTCATTCACTTTCGACACTACTGATAATTCATCCCCATTCATCACTACAACTCCACCTTCGTTGGAATCTAACAAATGGACTCCTAAATGTACAGGTTCGTGTAGTTCTTTAGCCAATTCTTTCTTGCCTTCCTCAACATGACCAACACTTTTAATAGATAATATAACAACCCTGGAAATGAGTAAGCTAAACTAAAGCTAAACGTGAGGGTTAGAGTCATGGAGGTGGCCAAGGGCTAAGGGCAAGAGGGAAAGAGCCCAGGGAAAGGACCAAGGCTGCCCAAAGTCCCAAGGCACTGCCCACCTTACCACGTGAGCCTTCACGGACCATGGTGGTCACCCCGCACCATGGTTCCACTCGTGGTGATGAGGAAGTAGCCTCCCTAAGGCTGCCCAATAATGGATCATCTCCACGAGGCACTTCACTGCCCGTGAGAAGGCTCGTGGTGATACCTTCACTTTGTGGAGGCCAAGCCAAGGTGGCTTAGCCACTGGTAAAGGGACCACGTGCACAATGAAGGGCCGTGAGACCCTTGACGGGCCGTGGTGTTGGCCGTCAGGCCTGGGTACCAGGCTGCTAAGTGGGGTTATTTTGGGAAATTCCGGTTTAAGTGAGGATTAAGTGAGGTCATTTTGCCTTAACTTAGGGTCAATATATAAGTCATTTTAACTCAAAAACCCACAACTCATTATTTCCAAAACCCAAATAAATCCCAAAGTTCATCCTCCCAAAGTATTCTCTCTCTAGAACTTGAAGAAGAAGAAAAATAAGAAGAAGAAGGAGATTCAAGCTAGGGTTCAAGAAACAAGCTTCTTCACATCAACTTCTTTGGGCTTTGTTGTTAAGGTATGGTAGTTTTCATCCATGGATAGATTTCATCCATGTAGTCCTCTCAAAATCTCCAATTTCAAAATATAGAAATCCTCAAATGTTAGGGTTTGATTCCAAAGTCACTCCTTTCAAACTTGATTCTAATGATTGAATTGTGTTATATTAAGCATGAATTGATGATTTCCTATGGTTTTTATGATGTATCCCCAAGAACCCATGAAATTCCCATATTTCTCAATTGTGATCTTATGATGTGGGTCTTTGTTGATGAAAGAGGAATATTATGAAATTATACATGTGCTGATTAGGTCACTTGAATTATGATGATATCTATGTCTAAATTTTGAATTCTAGATGTGTTGATTGAAAGTGAGTTGTGCACCTTGGAAGGGAAAAATATGAGATTTATGCATGTTTTATGAAATCTATGTAAATGCTTTAAGAACACTTTGAGAGTGAAGTTTCAATGATTATGATGTAGTTATTGTGTTGTTTAAAGGACATTCTCATATACATACTTATGCATGAATAGGATGTGAAAGGTTTTCTCACATAATGAAAATTCTAAGGTGGAAGGGCTTTCTCACCTAATTGAATCTAAGATTTATATGTAAACATGGAAGGTGAAAGGTTATTCTCACACATGATCTAAGAGATATCCTATGACTTAAGCTTGGATTGATTGTCAAGACATTCTTCCAACAATATGAGTTAAATCAAGACTTAATAAGTACTCTGTGGGAATTTATTCTTAGCACTGAGTGGATATTGATATGAGATGGGAGCCCTCACGTTATTGAGGTCGGGTTTCTAGAAGCAATCTTTTGGGATGGAAGCCCTCACGATAGTAGAGGTCGGGTTTCTAGTAGCAAACTTCTTACCCCATAAACTATGTGCCCCCATAGGTTATTAGCTAATGTATCCATCTAAGCTAAAGTTATCGGTTCTACCTTAGGCAAGTAGACCAAACCTTTTCGGTGTGGGAGTAACCGGATTCCATGTGAAGCTCACATGGTCTCATGTCGGTTAAGGCTTATTCCCACAACAAGAACAAGAACATGAATAATGAACTATGGTTACTCAAGAAGCTTTGTTTATGGGTTTCAAAGGTTTTAAAGATGATGATGACTATGTTGGCTTTGTTTTATGACATGATTTCTCAACTGTTATATCATATTTAACTTAGTAGATTGCATGCTTTCAAATAAAATGTCCCTTTTAGCATGTTTTCAATATTTTTGTGCATGGCTATCATACTTAGTGCATTTTTGTACCAACACCTAATTTTCCTACATTTTTTCCAAGTGTAGGGTCCGATTTTCGAGGTGATCATTCTTGTGGCTAGAGCTTGGACTTGAGCATTTTTCCGAGCTTGGTGAGTCCTCATGGTTAGAGGATGGTGTTTTCCTTTGTTGTAGTTTCTTTCATGTATTTCCCTTTTTGGATATGTTGTATGGGCTAGGCCCTATTTCATTCAAAGATTGTAATAGATGGCTGTGTTGAGACTAATTGTCTAGACTTGTGCTTTCATTTATGAAAATTTTAGACTTGAAATGTGTTTTTATTCTTATTGTTCTATTGCTTATGTTGTGAAGACTAAGTGGCTTGTATGGAGTCCTTCGGGGTTCTATATGCCATGTTACGTCTAGGGGGTACCGCTGGGTCGTGACAAACTTGGTAACATAGCACAAAGTTTAGAATGATTCTAGGATCATGACTCATAAGCCACATCTAGTAGAGTCTTGTTCATGAGTGTGAAGCGTGCCACATTTATGAATAAGAAGCTACATGATGTTTAGGAAATTCCACTTCTTTCATTACTCTTAAGTCATACGATAGAGTTTAACTCTATAAGGTCTTTCTCCTAATCCTTATCCGTTGGTCTACATAATATGACTAATTGGATGGCTTAAGCTAGAAGGAATGAGGAAGACAATGTGAATCAAGGAGCTCCTCTTCAAGCTCCTCAAGCTCTGGTTGATCCTTTGGCTGAGAACGTAACAAATGTGGAGTTTAGGGCAGATTTTCAAGTTTTGACTCAAGTCGTGATGGATCAAGCCAATAGAGAGGTGCTTGCTCCCATGAAGCCTAATGTGAATTCCACATCTTCAAGAGTGAGGGACTTTGCTAGTATGAACCCTTCAGAATTTTATGGCTCCAAAGTTGAGGAGGACCCTCAAGAATTTGCTGATGAGGTTTATAAGGTACTTGATATTATGGGGGTGACTCCAGTAGAGAAGGCGGAGTTAGCCGCTTACCAATTGAAAGGTATTGCTCAAGTGTGGTATAATGAATGGAAGGAAGGAGGGCTGGTAGGAGTGGGTCCCATAGAGTGGGAAGTGTTTAAATTGGTGTTTCTTGATAGGTTCTTTCCCCTTGAGTTGAGGGAAGCTAAGATTCAAGAGTTCTGTCACGACCCAGGGGTACCCCCTAGATGTAACAAGGCGTACAAGACCCTGAGATGCCTCATACAAGCCCCTTAGCATATCATAACATAAAGTAAATAGAAATGATGCGAAAATTTAAAACATTTTCCATACAATCAAAGTCTTTTATAAAAACGAGCGGAAGTCTATAACACTTGTCTCAAACCATCTAGTACATGAAAATCTTCCGGACGCAGCCCATACAATAGTTCTAACACAAAAATAAAAGACATAAAGGAAAGGTGATAAAATCCTTGATGCTATGAGGACTCAGCAAGTCTTCAATCCTTTCTACTAGGGACCTAGCCACGGGAATGGAACTCAATATTGTTGGATCCTACATTTGATAAGAATATAGGCAAGAGCATGCATTAGTACAAAATGTACTAAATATGATAGCTAGCATAATATCATAAGAGCATAACAACATAGTCATAGGCATAATCTCCAACATAGACATAATATAAACATTAGTCAACATAAGGCATGGTCCATAAAAATAGGAGATATATCATGTTTATAAGCATAGTCAATACTTAGACCTTCATAACATAAGAGAACCACTTCATAAGTAACCTCAAAGCATACTTGTGCAATGCATGGATAAGACCCCATCATCTCACCCATGCTAAGTACCACTTTTAGGCCATCATACATATTTATCATCTTTTGATCTCATCCTTAGCTTATTTCTCATAGACAAGGGAACCTTCACCTTTAGTCGAACATATCAAGGAAGGCAACTATAGCAACAATCCAAGCTAAGTATACATCACATAAGCAAATCTCATATTAAAACATACTTAAGATACTTCCTTGAAGTAACCTTGTTTCATCATAATCATACTTCTCGGTTAGTGACTAGTCCCTCTTTTAAAACCTTTGAACACTATGAGATACTTATTTAAGCACATCTTAGTTCCTTATTACTTTGAACACTACGAGATACTTCTTCAAGCACATCTTAGTTCATTATTACCTTGAACATTACGAGATACTTCTTCAAGCATGTCTTAGTTCATTGGATACAAAGATTGCTACTAAAGACCCGGACTTCACTACGTGAAGGATTCCATCTCATGAGACCTACTTTGGGAAACCCAGACTCTACTACGTGAGAGTTCCCACTTTGGAAGCCCCGACTCAACTATGCGTGAGCCTCCATCTCATTGTCAATATCCACTCGGGGCTAAGCATGATAGTTATTAAACCTTACTTAGCTCATGTATCATGGAAGGATGTACTTGACAACCAATCCAAGTTTCATGTGATTCTATCACTTCATGCATTAAAACATTCATAAGGTAGATTAAGTGGGTAAAGTCCTTCCACAACAATGCTACCTCCTAGTCTACCTTTCTCATATAGGGTTCACTCTCAAAGCCTCAACATTCATAATTCATCATATTAGCCTTACTCTCAAAGCATTAGGAATCAATATTCATAACTACAAGCCTTACTCTCAAAGCTTTACTTCTTAAATCATCACATATGCCTAGGTCACAAGACATTCTATTCTCATGCTTCATTCGTAAGTAATTCTAATCATATATCATCATATAGGCATAAACTCAAGCATTACTAATCATGATTCAACATGTACACTATAGCCTCATTCAATTCATATCAATATGCCCTAATCTCAAACAATCTACTATACATATCATCAATCTTAGAAGATCATCTCTAAATCCTCAATTTCCCCTTTCAAGGCATGAAACCCACTTACTTCAATTTCATCTTTCTAGACATGGTTTAGGCATGATACATGCAAATTCTTTCTAAAAACATAATTTACTACTAATTCAATCACAAACAATCATTATCTACACAATTGGATCAACATACATCATAACCCACAACATTGAAGAAATCCTAACTTGAATTGGGGGAATTCTTCATCAAATTGGGGAATTCTAGGGGACTCCATGGATGAATAAGCGATCATACGTTCATTACAAATCCCTCACAAAGCTTGGAATATTGGAGACTTGACCTAGCCTCCTCCTCCTTCTCCTTTTCCTCCTCCTTCTCCTTTTCCTCCGCTTCTTCTTCTTCTTCTTCTTCCTCCTCCTCCTCCTCCTCTTCCTCCTCTTTCTCCTCCTTTTATTCCTCTTATTCCTCTTCCTCCTCTTCTTCTTCTTCTTCTTCTTCTTCTTCTAGAGAGAGAATATTTGAGAAGAGAGCTTTTGGGGATTTAATTTGGGTCTTGGGAAATAATGACTTGAATGGTGAGTTTAAAGGGTTCGAATCACTTATATAGGTGTACTAATTCTAGGCAAAATGACCTCACCTAATAACCACTTAAATAGGAATTTCCTAAAATGACCCTCACTTGGTAGCCTTGTGCCAGGCACCACGGCAGGCTACACGAGCCGCGGTCCTCACCATTGTCCGTGATCCTTGGGCAGTGGCTAGGCCATGGTGTCTTGGCCTCCAAAGGCCTAAGGAATCTTCACGAGCCTTCCCACGAGTTGTGGTCTTCATCGCTGGCTGTGAAGTGGCTCGTGAAGGTGAGCCATTTTGAGGCAGCTTCATTGGAGCTACATCCTTGGCCTCCACGGACCACACCACGAGCCATGGTGGTGGTCGTGAAGATGAGGCAGTGCAAGGGAAGATTGGGGAAGCCTTGGTCCTTGCCTCTTTGCCCTTGGCTTGTCACCTCCATGCTTAGCCCTAGTTGGCCTACTAAACTACGGGGTGTTACCAGTTCAATAACCTTCGTCAAGGAAGTATGAGTGTGAAGGATTATGCTCTAAAGTTCACCCAACTATCCAAGTACGCTCCAACTATAGTAGCAAATTCGAGGGCTAAGATAAATAAGTTTGTGATGGGAGTGTCCGACATGGTAGTCAAAGAATGCCGTATGACAATTCTTGTCCATGATATGGATAATTCACGTCTCATTGTGCATGCCCAACAAATGGAGGAGGAGAAACTTAAAGAAAGGAATAGGGAGGTAAAAAGAGCTAGGACCGGTATTGGGAACTTCTCCAATACAAGGTCTGATGGACAAGGTCGACCGAGGTTTAGACAAAGGTTTTCCAACCAAGTGTCACGACCCAGGGGTACCCCCTAGATGTAACAAGGTGTATAAGACCCCGAGAGGCCTCATACAAGCCACTTAGCATAACATAACATAAAGTAATAGAAATGAGCAGAAATTTAAAAATTTATCAATACAATCGAAGTCTTTATAAAACGAAGCGGAAGCCTAACAACATTGTCTCAAACTATCTAAACATCAAGAATAAACTCTTGGGATACAGCCCATACAACAATCCAAAACATAAAGGAACGACATAAACGAAAGTGGGGATCACATCCTCGAATCCAATGAGAACTCACCAAATCTTCACTCCTTGATCAACAAAGAAGCTAGCCACGAGTGTGAGAATCTATGTCGCCAGACCCTACATTTGATAAGAATGTAGGCAAAGTATGCGTTAGTACAATCAAGTACTAAATATGATAGCTAGCATAAACAACACAAACATCATGGTTAGTCAATAAAAACCATAAGCATAATCAATACACATAAATCAACATCATAATAAGAAAGGAATACTTCTCAAGCAACCTTACTCATCCTTAGTCAAGACTTAGGTCATTCACCTCTAGTAAAGCTTACCCCATGGCATACATCTCTAGCAACAATCCACACTATTCATACTTACTTTTAAAGATATGGGGACTCGCGTCTTTGCCTAACTTGTAAAAAGGCTAATGGGTATTCGCCTCTTGCCTTAATTACTTTTAGATTGCGGGTACTTGCCTCCACAACCTCATCACATGATGCGGGTACTCGCCTTCACATCATTCATCATATAATGTGGGTACTCTCCTCCACAATATGTCATAGGGATCATGGGTATTTTGCATCCATGTCCATTCAATCATCATAAGAACATGGCGACTCACCTCTTGTTCAATTCTAAGGAATAGGGGAATCGCCTCATATCCTTCATATGGAGGTCAAGGGTAATCACCTCTAGCCTCATAAATTAAATAGTCTTTTAGTCTAGATTCATTTTAGGTGAGCAATCCTTTCAACCTAGAATCATTCATGTGAGAAAGCCTTTCACATTCATTCATTCATAATTAGCAATTCATGTAGGAAGTATCTCTTCCACAATAATGACATCAATTACTATCAATTCAAACCCTAAGCATCATTCTCAAAGCCCTAGGTTTCACGATCATCATCTAAGTTTCATTCTCAAGCAATTCTAATCACAATTCATCAATCCTATAAGGATACAAATAAACCCACAAGGTTTCCTTTCATGGCATCATCCCAATTATATCAATTCTAGATCATAATCATGGAATAGGCATGGGTATATGTAATTCTATTCTAGAAACATGTAATTATACTAATTCTATCATAAACAATCATAATCCACTCAATTGGATCCATAATCAAAATAACCCACAACAATTGAAGAAAGCCTAGCTAGAATCGCGAAATTCTTCATCAAATTGGTGGAATTCTAGGGGACTCCATGGATGGAAGATGTACATGGATGAATAACTATCATACTTTGATCACAAAGCTCTCAAAAACTTGAAATTTGGAGACTTGGTCCTTGACCTAGGTTCCTCTTCTTCCATCTTCTTCCAACTTCTAGAGAGAGAATATTTGAGAGGAGTTTTGGGAATTCTTTTTAGTGATTTGAGAGAATGACCTGAATGAGAGGTTTTGGGGGTTAAAAGTGCTTATATAGGTGTTTTAGACTTAGGCAAAATGGAACCACTTCGATTTAGTTAAAACTGGAAAAGACCCATATGCCCCTAAAATAACTGTCAGGCTCTGACCCATAATACCTGACCGACGGACCGTGGATGGACCTATCCATCCTGGTCAATCGTCGATCGTGGTCAGGGACTTTCTGTCCATCGATGACTCCTCGACCTATGGCCCATGGTCCCACCTACGATCCGTAGGTGGTTCCGTTGGTGGGTCCATGTGCTGCTCAGTTTTGCCTAGTTATCCCCCTTTTTGGTTAGAGGGTGTTACCCTAGCCCTATTACTTAGCCTTAGTTTAGTCTACTAGATTCCGGGGTGTTACATTATCTCAGCCTTGGGATCATTCATCCTCGAATGCGATTCTAAGCACCTTTCTAGGCACAAGGCTCAAGACTAGCAATCCATCATGCTTGCAACTCATCAAAATGCACACAACTAAGGAGGAAACATCAACTCCGAGTCAAATCCACTCAATGCACCTTAAGGAGGTAGGAACTACATCTAACAACGTAATATGCATGAAATTTTCAGATTTCACATATTCAAGGAGGAACTACTTTCTCCATTTCAAAACCTGTTCAACACAATCTCATGGAGCTCATATGCAATTCAATCTCAAAAAGCTTATCTAAACATGTTCATCAATTCATCTCATGGAGTCTATAGTAAACTCATACTCAATGCACTTCAACATGAAGAAAATCAATCACATAAACTCATTTCCTTTCAAATCACAAGTTTTCAAGAACATGCATAACATAAGGAAATCAAGGGAACATCTAAATCACACATGACTTCAAATCATAAACAAACCAAGAGGAAACTCATTACCTCAAGCTAGAGTAGAAGGAAAAAGATGAGAATATAGGGACTTTATATCGCCCTCGACCTCCCAAGTAGCACCCTCAACTAAGTGGTTTCTCCACAATACCTTCACAAAATCAACTTTCTTATTCCTTAATCTCTTAACTTGCCGGTCTAGAATCTCAACCGGTACTTCTTCATAAGAGAGACTTTCATCAACTCCCAATCCTTCTAGGGGAGCTATAGATGTCGGATCTCCAACACTCTTTTTAAGCATAGAGACATGGAACACCGGATGCACCATTGCGAAATCATTTGGGAAATCAATCTCATAGGCAACCTTATCAACACGTCTCAAGATTTGATACGGTCCTACATACCGGGGACTAAGTTTCCCTTTCTTCCCAAATCTCATCACAGCCTTCATGGGTGAGATTTTCAAATAGAACCAATCATTAACCTTAAACTCAAGGTCTCTCTTTCTAACATCGGCATAGGACTTTTGCCAGCTTTGGGTTGTCCTTAACCTCTCTCTAATAAGCTAGACTTTTCATAGCCTCATGAACTAACTTAGGTCCAATCAAAGCAATTTCACCCACCTCAAACTATCATATGGGAGATCTACACCTTCTACCATAAAGAGCTTCAAAGAGGGCTATACCAATACTACAATATTAACTATTATTATAAGCGAACTCTATTAATGGCAAGTGATCATCCCAACTTCTGAAATCAATGACACATGCTTTGAACATATCCTATAAAGTTTTGATCGTTCGCTCTGCTTGCCCATCGGTTTGTGGGTGAAAAGACGTGCTAAGCTTCACTTTGGTGCCAAGACCCTTTTGGAATGACTTCCAAAAATGGGAGGTGAACTCAGTACCTCTATCAAAGATAATAGAAAATGGCACACCATGCAATCTTACCATTTCCCTCAAATACAACTTGGCATAGTCCTCCGTCGTATAACAAACTTTGACGGGAATGAAATGGGTTGATTTTGTCTTATGATCAACTATAACCCAAATTGAATCATATTGGTGCCGAGTACGTGGCAACCCTACTATAAAATCCATGTTCACATCTTCCCACTTCAAAGTGGGAATACTTATATCTTGGGATAATCCTCCCGGGTTTTGGTGCTCAACCTTTACTTGTTGGCAACTTGGACACTTAGCCACAAATCCCGCAATATCCTTCTTCATCCCATTCCACCAATAGATCTCCCACAAATCACAGTACATTTTAGTGGCTCCTGGGTGAATAGAAAACCAAGAACAATAGGCTTCTGCCAAAATTTGTTCCCTTAGCTTATCAACATTTGGAAAACATAATCGACCTTAGTATCTAAGTACCCCATCTCCCCCTTGGGAGAAAGCTTCAATGGACTTCTTGAGTACCACTTCCTTCAATTCCACCAAAATAAGATCTAGACACTGTTTAGCTTTAACATCACTTACAAAAGATGATTCGGCATGATTATGGACCATAACACCACCCTTGGCGTAATCTACCAATCGAATACCCAATCGGGCTAATCTATGCACATCTCGTGCCAACTCTTTTCTATTATCATCCACATGAGCAACACTACCCATAGACAACCTACTAAGAGCATCTGTTACAATATTTGCCTTTCCGGGGTGATAAAACACACTCATGTCATAATCCTTCAATAACCCAAGCCACCTTCTTTGGTGTAGATTCAAGTCCTTTTGACTAAACACATATTGTAGGCTCTTGTAGTTGGTGAACACATCTATATGCACCCCATACAAATAATGCTTCCATATCTTTCAGGCAAAAACTACCGCCGCTAATTCAAGATCATGGGTTGTATAATTGTTGTCATGAACCTTAAGTTGCCTTGAGGCATAGGAAATAGCTTTCCCATTTTGCATTAGAACACGTCCTAGCCCAATGCTGGAGGCATCACAATATACCACAAAACCATCCGTACCCTCGGGTAAGGTCAACATCGGAGCGGAGGTAAGTCTATCTTTCAACTCTTGAAAACTCTTTTCACATGATTCGGACCATACAAACTTAGCCTTCTTTTGAGTCAAAGTCGTCAATGGAGAAGCAATAGAAGAAAACCCATTAACAAATCTCCGATAATAACCGGTCAAACCCAAGAAACTTCTAATGTCTTAAGGTGATACAAGTTTAGGACAACTCTTGACCGCATCCATATTTTTAGGATCTACCTCTATACCTTTGCTTGACACATATGACCAAGGAAAGCTATCGATCTTAGCCAAAATTCACATTTGCTAAACCTTGCAAAAAGTTGTTGTTCCTTAAGGATTTGCAATACGATCCTCAAATGATCAATATGCTCATTCTCATTTCTTGAGTAGATCAAAATATGATTGATGAACACAATCATAAACATGTCAAGGTTTTGTCTAAACACCCTATTCATCAAGTCGATAAACGCCGCCGAGCATTAGTCAAACCAAATGACATTACTGGAAACTCATAGTGACCATATCGGGTTCTAAAAGATGTTTTTGGAATATCTTCCTCTTTCACCCTCAATTGGCGATAACCCGATCAGAGATCAATTTTTGAGAAGTAACTTGTCCCTTGGAGTTGGTCAAACAAATCATCAATCCTTGGAAGAGGATACTTGTTCTTAATAGTTACCTTGTTCAACTATCAATAATAGATACACATTCGGAGGGAACCATCCTTTTTCTTAACAAACAACACTGGAGCACCCCATGAGATGCTTGGTCGGATAAAACCCTTGTCTAATAGATATTCCAATTGTTCCTTCAACTCCTTAAGTTTCGCCAGAGCCATTCTATAAGGAGGAATAGAAATAGGTTGCATATCTGGAAGAAGGTCAACACCGAAATCTATTTCCCTTTCGGGAGGAATATCGGGTAGATCATCTGGGAATACATCCAGAATCTCTTTACAATAGGGACCGACTCAAGAGAAGGGGTTTCAGAATCAACATCCCTCACCCTCACTAAATGGTACTAAAAAACCCTTAGAAATCATATTTCTAGATTTAAGACATGAAATAACCCGACTCTTAGGCATGTAATTTCCCCCCATCTACTCTAGGATAGGTTCATTTGATAATTGGAACTTGACTACCCGAGTTCTACAATCTATAGAAGTGTAGCATGAATGGAACCAATCCATCCCAAGTATGACATCAAAGTATAACATGTCAAGTTCTACCAAGTCAACAAGAGTAACTCTGTGGGACAAAGAAATGGGACATCTTCTATATACCCTTTCAGCCAACACAGAATCACCTACGGGGGTAGAAACAGAAAAAGGCTCCAACAACACATCGGGGAGCACATCAAAACTCATAGCCACATAAGGAGACACAAATGAAAAAGTAGCACCGGGACCAAGCAAAGAATACACATAAATTTGAAAAACTTTTAACATACTGGTCACCACATCAGGGGAACTCTCTTGATCACCTCTAGTTTGGAGAGCATAGAATCGATTTTGCTTAGGAGCACTTGCACTTGAACCACTTGGACCAGATGCGGGGTTGGTTTGAGCTCTACAACGAGTATCTACATCATTTTTAGCAACCAAGGGACAATCCTTTATGTTATGACCCGTCTTGCCCCACCCAAAGCAAGCATTGGAGCCTTCTAGACACTTCCCCTTATGATTTCTCCCACATTTAGAAAATGTAGGCATTGAGGACTTACTACCATCCCCTTGGGTTTAGGGTTAGACACCCTTTCATTGTTAGGCCTTGGAGGAGCACTTGAAGAACTTTACCTGGAGAACCTTTGCCTAAACCTTGAATGACCTCGTCTACCGGACCTAGAATGTGAGAAGTTACCATCATCTGTTCTTTCACTCTTTGCTTCCCTAGATCTTTCCTTAAGATTTTCTTCCTCAATTTGTTGGTCATGCACCATGGCGAGAAATTTCCATATCGTGAACAAGCACAGCAGTGCAACATTCTTTGACAACCAAGTCGGACACTCCGGACACAAACTTACTCATCTTGGTCATACGATCCACCACAATGGAAGGATCATACTTAGATAGTTAAGTGAACCTCAATGCGTACTCCGTCACACTCTTATTTCCTTACCGAAGGTTGATGAACTCAAGTACATTGGCCTCTCTCATCTCTAAAGGGAAGAACCTGTCAAGAAAACAACTTTTGAACATCTCCCACTCTATGGGACCCGCTCTGTTTGGGCTTGCCTTTTTCCACTGATTAAACAAAATCTGAGCAACCCCTTTGAGTTTGTAAGCAGCTAACTCTGCTTTCTCTACCAGTGTCACCTCCATAATAACAAGTATCTTATAGATCACATCGATAAATTCTTGAGGGTCTTTTTCAACTTTGGAGTTATAGAATTTTGGAGGATTCATCCTTGTAAAGTCCCTCACTCTTGCCACTGCCGTACCCACATTTGGGTTCACCAGAGGTACCACCTCTCTATTGGCTTGGGCCATTACAGCTTGAGCCAATACTTGGAACGCCAACCTAAACTCCGTATTGGTTACATTTTCCATCAAGGAATCAATCAGAGCTTGAGGAGGAGCTAGGGGAGGAACTTTTTGACACACATTATCTCCCTCCATCCTTCTTGCGTTAGCCCTTCTAGTAGTCAAATCCTGAAAACCATCATATAAGGATTAGGAGAAAGACTTTATAGAGTTAAAATTCATGAAACAATATAAACAAATGAAGAAGTGAAGTTCCCTAACATCTAGTAGCTTCTCATTCATAAATGTGGCGTGCTTCACACTTATGAACAAGACTCTACTTGACGTGGTTTGAGACATCCTAGAACCATTCTACACGTTGTGCTCTGATTACCAAGTTTGTCATGACCCAAAGGTACCCCCTAGATGTAACAGGGTGTATAAGACCCCGAGAGGCCTAATACAAGCCATTTAGCATATCATAACATAAAGTAATAGAAATGATCAGAAATTTAAAACTTTATCAATACAATCGAAGTCTTTATAAAACGAAGTGGAAGTCTAACAACATTGTCTCAAACCATCTAAACATTATAAGTCTTGGGACATAACCTATATAATATTCCAAAACTTAAAGAGAAGACATAAATGAAAGTGGTGATCACATCCTTGAACACAATGAGAACTCACCAAATCTTCACACCTTGATCAACAAAGAAGCTAGCCACGAGTGTGAGAATCTAAGTCACCGACCCTACATTTGATAAGAATGTAAGGAAAGTATGCGTTAGTACAATGAAGTACTAAATATGATAGCTAGCATAACCAACATAAACATCATGGTTAGTCAATATAAACCGTATGCATAATTAATGCACATAATTCAACATCATAATAAGAAAGGAATACTTCTCAAGCAACCTTACTCATCCTTATTAAAGACTTAGGTAATTCGCCTCTAGTCAAGCTTACATCATGGCATGCATCTCTAGCAACAATCCACATTATTCATACTTTACTTCATAGTCTCATTATTCATTCTTAGTTTTTAAGACATGTGGATTTGCCTCTTTGCCAAACTTGTAAAGACTAATGGGTACTCGCCTCTTGCCTTTCTTAAAGGCTAATTGGTATTCGCCTCTTGCCTTACTTACTTTTAGACTGAGGGTACTTGCTTTCAAAACCTCATCAGATGATGTGGGTACTTTCCTCCACATCATTTGTCATATAATGCGGGTACTCGCCTCCACACTATGTCATAGGGGTCATGGGAATTTTGTATCCATGTCCATTCAATCATCATAAGAACATAGGGACTCACCTCTTGTTCAATTCTAAGGAATAGGGGAATCGCCTCATATCCTTCATATGGAGGCCAAAGTTAATCGCCTCTAGCCTCATCAATTACATAATCTTTTAATCTAGATTTATTTTAGGTAAGCAATCCTTTCAACCTAGAATCATTCTTGTGAGAAAGACTTTCACATTCATTCATTCATAATTAGCAATTCATATAGGA
Source organism: Solanum acaule (assembly GCA_036250505.1). Taxonomy (NCBI): domain Eukaryota; kingdom Viridiplantae; phylum Streptophyta; class Magnoliopsida; order Solanales; family Solanaceae; genus Solanum; species Solanum acaule. The sequence goes on along the minus strand of JAJOOR010005317.1, from coordinate 33,885 downwards.
AGTATCTCTTCCACAACAATGACATCAATTACTATTAATTCAAACCTTAAGCCTCATTCTCAAGCCCTAGGTTTCATGATTGTTATCTAAGCTTCATTCTCAAGAAATTCTAATCATAATTCATCAATCCAATAAGGATTCATTTACACCCATAAGGTTTCCTTTCATGGCATCATCCCAATTACATCAATTATAGATCATAATCATGAAATAGGCATGGGTACATGTAATTCTATTCTAGAACATGTAATTATACTAATTCTATGATAAACAATCACAATCCACTCAATTGGATCCATAATCAACATAACCCACAACAATTGAAGAAACCCTAGCTAGAATTGGGGAATTCTTCATCAAATTGGGGGAATTCTAGGGGACTCCATGGATGGAAGATGTCCATGGATTAAGAGCTATCATACCTTAATTATAATGCCTCAAAAGCTTGCCAATTGGAGGATTGATCATGACTAACCTTTCTACTGTCATTAGGTCAGGCCGTTGGTGGCACCTGTATTTTTCCAAAAATTGTTTTATCTCCCCTTTTCGGATACGGGGTGTTCAACTAGCCCTCTCACTTAGCCCTAGCTTCGTCTACTATATTTCGGGGTGTTACATTACTCCCCCTTGGGATCATTCATCCTCGAATGAGATTCTAAGCACGTTTCTAGACACAAGACTCAAGACTAGTAGCCCACCATACATGCAACATATTAAAATGCACCCAACTTAGGAGGAAACATCAACTCCGAGTCAAATCTACTCAATGCATCTTAAGGAGGTAGGAACTACATCTAACAACGCAATATGCATGAAATTTTTAGATTTCATATACTCAAGAAGGAACTACCTTCTCCATCTCAAAACATGCTCAACACAATCTCATGGAGTTCATATGCAATTCAATCTCAGAAAGCATATCTAAACACGTTCATCAATTCATCTCATGGAGTCTATAGGCAACTCAAAATGAATGCACTACAACATGAGGAAAATCAATCACATGAACTTATTTTCTTTCAAAACACAAGTTTTCATGATCCTGCATAACATAAGGAAATCATGGAAACTCTAAAACGCATATGACTTCAAATGATAAACAAACCAAGAGGAAACTCATTGCCCCAAGCTAGAGTAGAAGGAAAGAGATGAGGATATCGGGACTTCATATCGGCCTAGGACTCCTAAGTAGCACCCTCAATTAAGTGGTTTCTCCACAATACCTTCACGTAAGCAACTTCCTTATTTCTCAATTTCTTAACTTGCCGGTCTAGAATCTCAACTGGTACCTCTTCATAAAGAGACTTTCATCAACTCCCAATCCTTCTGAGGAACTATGGATGTTGGATCTCCAACACACTTCTTAAGCATAGAGACATGGAACACCGGATACACCGTTGCAAAATCGCTTGGCAAATCAAGCTCATAGGCAACCTTACCAACACGTCTCAAGATTTGATATGGGACTATGTATCGGAGACTAAGTTCCCCTTTCTTGCCAAATATCATCATACCCTTCATGGGTGAGATTTTTAAATAGACCCAATCAGTAACCTCAAACTCAAGGTCTCTCTTTCTAACATCGGCATAGGACTTTTGTCAGCTTTGGGCTGTCCTCAACCTCTCTCTAATAAGCAAGAATTTTTCCATAGCCTCATGAACTAACTCGGGTCCAATCAAAGAAACTTCACCCACCTCAAACCATCCTATGGGATATCTGCACCTTCCTCCATAAAGAGCTTCAAAAGGGGCCATACCAATACTAGAATGGTAACTATTATTATAAGCGAACTCTATCAATGGAAAATGATCATCCTAACTTCCCTTGAAATCGATGACATATGCTCTCAACATGTCCTCTAAGGTCTAAATCATTTGCTCCGCTTTCTCATCTGTTTGTGGGTGAAAATCTGTGTCAAGCTTCACTTTGGTGCCAAGACCCTTTTGGAATGACTTCCAAAACTGAGAAGTAAACTGAGTACCTCTATCGGAGATAATAGACAATGTCACACAGTTCAATCTTACCATTTCCCTCAAATTAACTTGTCCTAGTCCTCCGTCACATAAGAAACTTTGACGGGAATGAAATGGGCTGATTTCGTCATTTGGTCTACTATAACCCAAATCGAATCATATTGGCGTCGAGTACGTGGCAACCCTACTATAAAATCCATGTTCACATATTCCCACTTCCAAGTGGGAATACTTATATCTAGGGATAATCCTCCCGGTTTTTGGTGCTCAACCTTTACTTGTTTGCAATTTGAACACTTAGCCACAAATCCCGCAATATCCTTCTTCATCCCATTCCACCAATAGATCACCCGCAAATGACGGTACATCTAGGTGCCTCCTGGGTGAATAGAATACCGAGAACTATGGGCTTCTACCAAAATCTGTTCCCTTAACTCATCAACATTTGGAATGCATAATTGACCTTGGTATATAAATACCCCATCTCCCCCTTGGGAGAAAGAATCAATGGACTTCTTGAGTGCCGCTTCCTTAAATTCCACCAAAATTGGATCTAGACACTGTTTAGTTTTCACATCTCTTACAAAAGATGATTCGGCACCATTGTGGACCATAACACCACCCTTGGCGGAGTCTACCAATCGAACACCCAATCAGGCCAATCTATGCACATCTTGCGCCAACTCTTTTCTATCATCATCCACATGAGTAACGCTACCCATAGACAACCTTCTAAGAGCATCCTCTACTACATTTTCCTTTTCGGGGTGATAAAGGACACTCATGTCATAATCCTTCAATAACTCAAGCCAGCTTCTTTGGCAAAGATTCAAGTCCTTTTGACTAAACACATATTGTAGGCTCTTGTGGTCGGTGAACACATCTACATGCACCCCATACAAATAATTCCTTCATATCTTTAAGGCAAAAAACACCCGCTGCTAATTCAATATCATGGGTCGGATAATTCTTCTCATGAACCTTAATTTGCCTTGAAGCATAGCCAATAACCTTCCCGTTTTGCATAAGCACACATCCTAATCCAACTCTCGAGGCATCACAATATACCATAAAACCATCTCTCGGGTAAGGTCAAAACAAAATAGGAGGTAAGTCTATCTTTCAACTCTTGAAAACTCTTTTCACATGATATGGACCATACAAACTTAGATTTCTTTTGAGTCAAGGCCGTCAATAGAGAGGCAATAGAAGAAAACTCCTCTACGAATTATCGATAATAACCAGACAAACCTAAGAAACTTCAATGTCCGAAGGTGATAGAGGTGTAGGACAACTCTTGACCGCATCCGTCTTCTTAGGATCTACCTCTATATCTTTGCTTGACACAATATGACCAAGGAAAGCTACCGATGTTAGCAAAAATTCACACTTGCTAAACTTTGCAAAAAGTTGTTGCTCCTTAAGGATTTTCAATACAATCCTCAAATGATCAATATGCTCATTCTCACTGCTTGTGTAGATCAAAATATTAGCGATGAACACAATTACAAACATGTCAAGGTATTGTCTAAACACCCTATTCATCAAGTCCATAAACACCGTCGGAGCGTTAGTCAAACAAAACAACATTACTAGAAACTCATAGTGACCATATCGGGTTCTAAAGGCCATTTTCGGAATATCTTCATCTTTCACCCTCAATTGGTGATTACCGGATCGGAGATCAATCTTAGAGAAATAACTTTCCCTTTGAAGTTGGTCAAGCAAATCATCAATCCTTGAAAGAGGAAACTTGTTCTTGATGGTCACCTTGTTCAACTATAGATAATCAATATACATTCGGAGGGAACCATGGTGAGATGCTTGGTCGGATAAAACCCTTGTCTAATAGATATTCCAATTGTTCCTTCAACTCTTTAAGTTTCGCCGAAGCCATTCTATAAGGAGGAATATATATAGGTTGCATATCCATAAGAAGGTCACTACCGAAATCTATTTCCCTATTGGGAGGAATACCGGTAGATCATCTGGGAACACTTCTGAAAACTCTTTTATAATAGGGACCGACTCAAGAGAAGGGGTTTCAGAATCAACATCCCTCACCCTCACCAAATGGTACAATCAACCTTTAGAAATCATCTTTCTAGCTTTAAGATAAGAAATAACCCGACTCATATGCATGGAATTTACCCCCTTCCACTCTAGGATAGGCTCATTTGGGAATTGAAATTTGATTACCCAAGTTCTACAATCTATAAAAGCATAGTATGAATGCAACCAATCCATCCCGAGAATGACATCAAAGTCTAACAGATCAAGTTCTACTAAATCAACAAGAGTAACTCTATGGGACAAAGAAATGGGACATCTTCTATATACCCTTTCAGCCAACACAGAATCAACTACGGGGGTAGAAACAGAAAAAGGCTCTAACAACACATCAAGGAGCATATCAAACCTCATAGCCACATAAGGAGTCACAAATGAAAAAGTAGCACTGAGATAAAGCAAAGCACATACATCAATTTGAAATACTTTCAACATACCAGTCACCACATCGGGGGAGCTATCTTGATCACCTCTAGTTTGGAAAGCATAAAATCAGTTTTGCTTAAGAGCACTTGCACCCGAACCACTTGGACCGAATGAGGGGTTTGGTTGAGCCTTACAACGAGTATATCCATCATTTTTAGAGGGATAATCCCTTATCTTATGACCCGTCTTGCCACACCCAAAGCAAGCATTGGATCCCGCTAGACATTCCCCCTCATGATTTCTCCCACATTTAGAAAAAGTAGGCATTGAGGACTTACATCCATCTCCTTGGGGTTAAGGGTTAGACAACCTTTCATTGTTAGGCCTTGGAGGAGCACTTGAAGAACCTTGCTCGGAGAACCTTTGCCTAAACCTTGAACGACCTCGTTCACCAGACGTAGAATGTGAGAAGTTACCATCATCCATTCTTTCCCTCTTTTCTTCCCTAAATCTTTCCTTAAGTTTTTTGTTTCTCTATTTGTTGGGCATGCACCATTAGGCGAAAAATGTCCATATCGTGAACAAGCATAGCAGTGCGGCATTCTTTGACAACCAAGTCAGACACTCTCAACACAAACTTACTCATTTTGGTCCTACGATCCGCCACAATGGAAGGAGCATGCTTAGATAGTTGAGTGAACCTCAATGTGTACTCCCTCACACTCATAATGCCCTGCCGAAGGTTGATGAATTCAAGTACCTTGGCCTCTCTCATCTCTAAAGGGAAGAATCTACCAAGAAAAACACTTTTGAACCTCTCCCACTCAATGGACCCCCTCCTTCTGGCCTTGCCTCTTTCCACTTATTAAACCAAATCTGAGCAACCCCTTTGAGTTAGTTAGCCGCTAACTCCGCTTTCACTACCGGTGTCACCCCTATGATGGCAAACATCTTATAGATCTCGTCGATAAATTCTTGAGGGTCTTCCTCAACTTTGGAGCCATAAAATTCTGGAGGGTTCATCCTTAAAAAGTCCCTCACTCTTGCCACCGATGTACCCACATTTGGGTTCATGGGAGCTACCACCTCTATATTGGTTTGGGCCGTCACGGCTTGAGCCAACACTTAGAATGCCGACCTAAACTCCACATTGGTTACATTTTTGGCCAAAGGATCGATCGGAGCTTGAGGAGGAGCTTAGGGAGGATCTTCTTGGCCCACATTGTCTCCCTCCTTCCTTCTAGTAGTTATATCCTAAAAACCATCGGGTAAGGATTAGGATAAAGACTTTATAGAGTTAAACTACATCGCACGACATAAAGAAATGAAGAAGTGAAGTTCCCTAACATCTAGTAGCCTCTCATTCATAAATGTGGTGCACTTCACACTTATGAACAAGACTCTACTTGACGTGGTTTGAGACATCCTAGAATCATTCTAAACCTTGTGCTCTGATTACCAAGTTTGTCACGACCCAGGGGTACCCTCTAGATGTAACAAGGTGCATAAGACTCCGAGAGGCCTCATACAAGTCACTTAGTATATCATAACATAAAGTAATAAAAATTAGAGGATATTGAAAACTTTATCAATACAATTGATGTCTTTATAAAATGAAGCGGAAGTCTATAAACATTGTCTCAAACCATCTAAACATGAAGTATATAAGTCTTGGGACACAACCCACACAATAGTCCATAACTGAAAGAGAAGACATAAATGAAAGCGGTGATCACATCCTCGAACATAATGAGGACTCACAAAATCTTCACTCCTTGATCAAGAAAGAAGCTAGCCACGAGTGTGAGAATCTAAGTCACCAGACCCTCCATTTGATAAGAATGTAGGCAAAGTATGTGTTAGTACAATCAAGAACTAAATATGATAGCTGTCATAAACAACATAAACATCATGGTTTGTATATATAAACCATAAACATAATTAATGCACATAATTCAACATCATAATAAGAAAGGAATATTTCTCAAGCAACCCTACTCATCCTTAGTCAAGACTTAGGTCATTCGCCTCTAGTCAAGCTTACCCCATGACATGCATCTCTAGCAACAATCCACATTATTCATACTTTACTTCATCGTCTCATTATTCATTCTTATTTTTAAAGATGTGGGGATTCACCTCTTTGCGTAACTTGTAAAGACTAATGGGTACTCACCTCTTGCCTTGCTTAAAGGCTAATGGGTATTCGCCTCTTGCCTTACTTTTATATTGCAGGTACTCGCCTCCATAACCTCATCACCGGATGCAGGTACTCGCCTCCACATCATTTGTCATGTAATGCGGGGACTCGCCTCCACACTATGTCATAGGGGTAATGGGTATTTTGCATCCATCTCCACTCAATCATCATAAGAACATAGGGACTCACCTCTTGTTCAATTCTAAGGAATAGGGGAATCACGTCATATCCTTCACATGGAGGTCAAGGGTAATCACTTCTAGTCTCATCAATTACATAGTCTTTTAATCTAGATTCATTTTAGGTGAGCAATCCTTTCAACCTAGAATCATTCATGTGAGAAAGCCTTTCACATTCATTCATTCATAATTAGCAATTTATGTATGAAGTATCTCTTCCACAACAATGACATTAATTACTGTCAATTCAAACCCTATGCCTCATTCTCTAGCCCTAGGTTTCATGATCGTCATCTAAGATTCATTCTCAAGCAATTCTAATCATAATTCATCAATCCAATAAGCATCCAATGAGAGAGGAACAACTGGCTAATTTCACACTTACCTATGATCGTCATCTAAGATTCATTCTCAAGCAATTCTAATCATAATTCATCAATCCAATAAGCATCCAATGAGAGAGGAACAACTGGCTAATTTCACACTTACCTATGACCTATGAGAAAAGAGGTTTCTGGAACATGTAGTGGGTACCGGGTCACCGAAGACTCATTCTTTCCTCGTGGATACATCTAAACCCACAAGGTTTCCTTACATGACATTATCCCAATTATATTAATTCTTGATCATAATCATCAAAATAGGCATGGGTACATGTAATTCTATTCTAAAAACATGTAATTATATTAATTCTATCATAAACAATCACAATCCACTCAATTGTATCCATAATCAACATAATCCACAACAATTGAAGAAACCCTAGCTAGAATTGGGGAATTCTTCATCAAACTCAGGGAATTCTAGGGGACTCCTTGAATGGAAGATGTCCATGGATGAATATATATCATACCTTGATTATAATGCCCTCAAATTCTTGCCAATTGGAGCCTTGATCTTGACCTAGCTTCCTCTTTTTCCTTCTTCTTCCAACTTCTAGGGAAAGAATATTTGAGAGGAGTTTTGGGAATTCTTTTGAGTGATTTAAGAGAATGACTTGATTGAGGGGTTTTGGGGATTAAAAATGCTTATATAGGTGTTTTAGACTTAGGTAAAATGACACCACTTTGATTTAATTAAAACTGGAAAAGACCCAATTGCCCCTAAAATAACTGTCCAGGTGGCCATTCACGGACCAGTCGACGGACCATGGTCTGAACCACGGCCCATCCTGGTGAGCCATGGTTGGCCATCAAAGACAGACTCCTGTAAGGCCTTACCCACAGACCAGACAACGTGCCGTGGTATGACCTACAGTCTGTAGGTCAGGCCGTGGATGGCACCTGCATTTATCCCAAAATTATTTTATCTCCCCTTTTTGGATACGGGGTGTTCCACTAGCCCTCTCACTTAGCCCTAGATTAGTCTACTAGATTCTAGGGTGTTAGAAAGTCTTATGCCGATATGAGGAGAAGGGATCTAGAATTTTAGGTTAACGATTGGGTCTATTTGAAAATCTCACCCATGAAGGGTGTGATGAGATATGGAAAGAAGGGAAAACTTAGTCCCCGGTATATAGGCCCATACCAAATTTTGAGGCGTATTGATAAAGTCGCCTATGAGTTAGATTTGCCAAGTGAGTTGGCTTTGGTGAATTTGGTGTTTCATGTCTCCATACTTAAGAAGTGTGTTGGGGATCTGGTGTCCATAATCCTCTTAGAAGGGTTGGGGGTTGATGAAATTCTTTCATATAGGGAAGTCCCGGTAGAGATTCTAGACCGGAAAGTTAAGAGGTTGAGAAACAAGAAAATAGCTTCTGTGAAGGTCGTATAGAGGAATCAACTAGTTGAGGGTGCTACTTCGTAGGCCGAGGCTGATATGAAGTCCCGCTATCCTTATTTTTTTCCTTATACTCCTACTCTAGTTTGAGGTAAGTAGTCCACTTGAGTTTTCCTTGTTTTGGGAGTCATTTTTGTTATTTGAATTTTTCCATGATTTCCCTATGTTATGCATGTTCATGAGAAATTTATCTTTAGCAAGAAAATGAGCTTATATGATTAATTTTCCACATGTTGTTGTGCATTTAGTAAGAGTTTCCTATATGCTTCATGAGATAAATTGTTGAACATGCTTTAGTTATGCTTTTTTAGAGTAAATTGCATAAAGGCTTCATGAGATGGTGTTGAGCATGGTTGTAGCTTGGAGAAGGTAATTCCTCCTAAAAAATGAGAAATCTTGAGATGTATAAGTATGTTTGAATTGGAGTTGAAGTTTCCTCCTTTGAATTGTGCATTGTTTTAATGTTGCATGCATGATGGGTTGCTAGTCTTGAGTCTTTACTTCCGTAAGTGTCTAGATCGTCATTCGAGGATGAATGTTCCCAAGGGGGAGATATTGTAACACCTCAGAAAATTAGTAGGCTAAACTAGAGCTAAACGTCAGGGTTAGAATCATGGAGGTGACCAAGGGCCAAAGGCAAGAGGGCAATAGGCAAGGGAAAGGGCAAAGACTGCCTAAAGTCCCAAGGCACTACCCACCATGCCATGTGAACCTTCACATCCCATGGTGGTCACTACGCCCCATGGTTCCACTTGTGATGGCGAGGCAGTAGCCTCCTTAAGGTTGCCCAACAATGGCTCATCTCCACGAGCCACTTCACGGCCTGTGGGAAGGCTCGTGGTGATGCCTTCACTTTGTGGAGGCCAATACAAGGTGGATTATCCACTTGTTAAGGGACCAAAGGCACCATGAAGGGCCGTGAGACCCTTGATGGGCTGTGGTGTTGGCCATGGGGCCTGGGCACTAGGCTGCCAAGTGGGATTATTTTGGGAAGTTCCGGTTTAAGTGAGGATTAAGTAAGGTCATTTTCCCTTAACTTAGAGTCACTATATAAGTCATTTTAACTCAAAAACCTACCCATTCAACTCATTATTTCCAAAACCCAAATAAATCCCAAAGTTCATCCTCCCAAAATATTCTCTCTCTAGAACCTAAAGAAGAAGAAGAAGAAGATGGATATTCAAGCTAGGGTTCAAGAAGCAAGCTTATTCACATCAAATTCATTGGGCTTTGTTGTTAAGGTATGTTATTTTTCATTGATGGAGTCCTCTCAAAATCTCCAATTTCAAAAGATAGAAATCCTTAAATGTTAGGGTTTGATTCCAAAGTCATGGGTTCCTTTCAAAAATGATTCTAATGATTGAATTATGTTATATTAAGCATTAATTTGATGATTTCATATGGTTTTTATGATGTATCCCCAAGAACCCATGAAATTCCTATATTTCTCAATTGTGATCTTATGATGTGGGTGTTTGTTAATGAAAAAGGAATGTTATGAAATTATGCATGTAGTGATTGAGTCACTTGAACTATGATGATATCCATGTCTAATGTTTGAATTCTAGATATGTTGATTGAAAGTGAGCTTTGAACCTTGGAAGGGAAAAGTATGAGATTTATGCATGTTTTATGAAATCTATGTAAATGCTTTAAGAACACTTTGAGAGTGAAGTATCAATGATTATGATTTAGTTGTTGTGTTGTTGAAAGGGAATTTTAATATACACACTTATGCATGAATAGGATGTGAAAGGTTTTCTCACATAATGAAGATTTTAAGGTTGAAATGCTTTCTCACTTAATTGAATCTAAGATTTTTATGTAGACATGGACGGTGAAAGGTTATTCTCACGCATGATCTAAGAGCTATCCTATGAATTAAGCTTGGATTGATTGTCAAGACATTCTTCTAAGAATATGAGTTAAGTCGAGACTTAATAAGTACTCCGTGGGAATTAATGCTTAGCACCGAGTGGATATTGATATGAGATGGGAGCCCTCACGTTAGTTGAGGCCAGGTTTCTAGAAGCAATCTCTTGTGATGAAAGCCCTCACAATAGTCAAGGCCGGGTTTCTAGTAGCAATCTCCTTATCCCATAAACTATGTGCCCCCATAGGTTATTAGCTAGTGGATCCACCTAAGATAAAGTTATCGTTTCTAGCTTAGGCAAGTAGACCAACCCTTTTCGGTGTGGGAGTCATCAGATTCGATGTTAAGCTCACATGGTCTCATGTAGGTTAAGGCTTATTCCCACAACAAGAACAAGAACATAAATAATGAACTATGGTTACTCAAGAATTTTTGTTTGTGGGTTTCAAAGGTTTTAAAGATGATGATGACTATGTTGGCTATTTTTTATGAGTTATGATATCTAAACTCTTATATCATGTTTAACTTTGTAAATTGCATGCTTTCAAATGAAATGTCCCTTTTAGCATATTTTCAATGTTTTTGTGCATGACTATCATACTTAGTGCATTTTTGTACTAACACCTACTTTTCCTACATTTTCCCCAAGTGTAGGGTCCAGTTCTCGAGGTGATCATTCTTGTGGCTAGAGCTTGGACTTGAGTATTTTCCGAGCTTGGTGAGTCCTCATGGTTCGAGGACGGCTTTTTCCTATGTTGTAGTTTCTTTTATGTATTTCCTATTTTGGATATGTTGTATGGGCTAGGCCCTATTTCACTCAAATATTGTAATAAATGGCTATGTTGAGACTAAGTGTCTAGACTTCCGCTTTACTTTATGAAAATTTTAGATTTGAAATGTGTTTTTACTCTTATTGCTCTATTTATTATGTTGTTAAGACTAAGTGGCTTGTATGGAGTCCTTCGGGGTTCTATACGCCATGTTACGTCTAAGGGGTACCACTGGGTCGTGACAGATAACCTGCTCAAAATAGTAACATCAATATTAGCCTTACATAATCGATATAGGATAGTCATGTCATAGTCCTTGAGCAACTCTACAACCACTTTTGTCTGAGATTAAAATCCTTATGACTGAAAACATACTAGAGACCCTTGTGGTTGGTGAACATATCCACATGAACACCATATAGATAGTGACGTCATATTTTCAAAGAAAACACCACTGCTGCTAACTCGAGATCATGAGTTAGGTAATTCTTCTCGTGAATCTTAAGTTGTTTGGAGGCATAGGCTATCACCTTACCATTTTGCATTAATTCACAACCAAGTCTAACTCGAGATGCATCACAATAAACAACAAAGCCTTTTGTACCCTCTTTTAGGGTCAACACTAGGGTAGTAGTTAACCGACTTTTCAATTCCTTAAAGCTTTTCTCACAATCTTCGAACCATTTAAACTTAGCTATTTTCTGAGTCACCTTAGTCAACGGGGATGAAATAGATGAGAACCCCTTGACAAACCTTCTGTAGTAAGCCGCCAATCCTAAGAAACTCTTTATGTCAGTTGGAGATATAGGTCTGGGCCAGTTCTACACTGCTTCAATCTTTTGAGTGGCAACTTGAATCCCTTTGTTAGATATAATGTGGCCTAAGAATGCCACAAACTTAAGCCAAAACTCACATTTACAAAATTTAGCATACAATTCTCGATCTTTGAGAGTTTGTAGGACAATTCTAAGATGAGTAGCATGATTCTCCTCATTCCTCGAATAAATCAATATGTCATCAATGAATAAAATAACAAACATGTCAATATATGGCTTAAACACTTTGTTTGTAAGATCTATGAACGCTGCAGGAGCATTAGTCAAGCCCAAAGACATAACAAGAAACTCATAATGACCATAATGGGTCATAAATGATGTCTTCGGGATGCCACTTTCTCTTACTTTCAACTGATGATAGACAGATTTGAGGTCTATCTTAGAGAAGCAAGTGGCACCCTGAAGTTTATCGAAAATATCATCAATTCTTAGAAGGGGATACTTATTCTTTATAGGGACCTTGTTCAACTGGCGGTAATCGATAAACATTCTAAGGGAATCATCTTTCTTCCTCATAAATAAGACCGGAGCACCCCAAGGTAAGACACTTGGTCGAATAAAACCCTTATCAAGAAGATCTCTCAACTGCTCTTTTAAATCTTTTAACTCAGCTGGATCCATTAAATAAGGTGGAATAAAGATAGGTCGAGCATCAGGAAGGATGTCTATTCCATAGTCGATTTCTCTCTTAGGAAGGACTCCGGGAGATCATCTGGAAAGATCTATGTAAACTCACTTACAATTGTAATTGATTAAATAGGCAGTGTCTCAACACTAGAGTCATTAACTCTGACTAAGTGATAGATGCACCCCTTGGAAACTAACTTTTTGGCCTTAAGGTATGAGATGAAACGACCCTTAGGCAATGTTGAACTACTCCTCCACTCTAAAACGCGCTCATTAGGAAAGTTAAACTTGACTACTCGAGTTCTACAATCAACGGAGGCATAACAAGAATGAAGTCAGTCCATACCTAGAATAACATAATATTCTACCATGTCTAGCTCGACTAAGTCAGCCATGGTGTCCTTGTGATTGACAGAGATGATACAATCATGATAAAATCTTTCAGCTAGGATAGACTCATCAACATGTGTGGAAATACTAAACGGCTCAAGAAGTTGTTCGGGAAGAATATCGAACCTCATAGCTACATAAGGAGTCACAAAAGACAAATTCACAGCTAGATCAATTAATGCATAAACATATTAAGTAAAGACTTAGATCATACCAATGACAATATCTAGTGAATCCTCTGGCTCTTGGCGACTGGTTATAACATACAAACAGTTTGATCGTTCGCCTATCCCTGAAGTAGCTCATCTTGGAGAAACTCTATCTACCGTAGACTCTGAAGAATATTGGGCTCTATTACTCCCATTACCCTGAATGTTCTTAATGCACTCTCATGAAGTGACCCAATTAACCACCTTTGAACCAGCCATTGGAGCCATCACAACACACTCCTGGGTGATTCCTACCACACTTAGCTCATGTGAGGGGTCCAATTAGCACCTTGTGCCACTCTACCCTTAGATTGAGTAGGTTGAGCTTTGAAATTCTGGTTCCTGAAATCACCTTTTTTTTTTTGTGCAGACGCACTAGTGGACAATGGAGAAGATCCAGGTGACCTTTTTGAAAGGATGACCAATTCACATTTCTGGTCTTCTATTGGTCGGACTTATGATTTTATGTCTTAGCCCTCTTAGTTGAAAAATCTTCCATGTCTTTCAACTTATCTTTCTCAACTTGCTGTACATGGATCATAAGCCTGGCTATGTCCATGCCTCCTATCAACATAGTCGTCTTACCTTCCTTACTTGACAACCTAGACATAAACAGACTCATCCTGCTTCTCATGTCAGCTACCATCTCCGGAGAATAACAGGATAACTGAGTGAAATTGAGGTTGTACTCATGCACACTCATGAACTCCTATTTAAGATTCAAAAAATTCCTTACCTTTGCTTCCCTTAGCTTGCGGGGGAAGAAGCGCCCTAAGAAGGCACTTTAAAAACATCCCAACTCAAAAGTGGTGCCCCTTCAACCGTGCTCTTCTTCCATTTGCCGTACCAGATCCTAGAGACACCCTTGGGTTCGTATGAAGCTAACTACACATGCTCTTCATTGGCAACACGCATAAATTCAAACACCTTCTGGAGTTCTTCCACAAAGTTTTTTGGATCCTCAGTGATGCCTGATCCTATGAACTCTGAAGATTCATCCTCATAAATTCTTAGATTCTGGATGTATCAGACACATCCATACAAACCCCTCTTCTTTCACCAGCATGATTTATCACAACCTGAATAAGCATCAAAATTGCATTCCTACACTTAGAATTAGTGACATCTCCTTGAGAGGGTTGCACTTATGGTGAATTAGGAACCTCTGGACCTTATGGGTTAACATTCCTTCTAGCAGTACATCCTCGAACAACTCTTTGTGGAGGCATGATCTTAAAAGATACGAACAAGCATGAATTAGAGGAAACTTTTATAGAGTTGAACTCTACCGCATGAAAAAGAGTAAGAAGAAGTGAAATGTTTCCTAAATGTCACATCATCCTAATTATAGATATGGCGCGCTTCACACTTTTAACAAGGACTCTACAAACATATCTTCATAGACACCCTCTTGAACTCTTTGCTCAGATATAAAGTTTGTCATGCTCCGAGCCTATACCCTGGACGTGGACGGCACTCGAGAACTATCGCTGGTCCCCAAGCGAACCCTTGGCCTGGATGAATACTTAGCAGAAGACTTACTAAAAAAAATGGGGCTCTAAGTGTATAATTAAACTCAACATGTCTCAAGAAAAACTTAACTAATTGAATATCTAGAAATACTTAAATAAATGTAAGAAATCATCTCAAGGTCTTAAAACATCAACAAAGGAAATAGTGAGAGACTCCTCAACTCCTAACTATATATGAAGCCTCTAAGTACTAAGATAGATTTCAGGACAAGGCCCTTGACAACTTAACAAAACAGGAAATAACTGTGAATCCCTTCCAAAAGTAAGGAGGCTCACCAAAACTAGCTGGAGTACAAATGGTTTCAATGAAGCACCTATTTACGACCGTGAACACATGTATCTGCATCATAAAAAGATGCAGGCCGAATGACGTCAGTACATTGAATGTACGAGCATGTAAGGGGGAAACTAAAAGCATCGACAACTGAAATAATAAGCAGGAAGACATACTCACCTCAACTCAACTTCAATACAAAAGCAACAATAATAGATTTAATATTTAAAAAATTATAAAACAGGATATAAAAACTTAATTATGTGTAAAAATACAATAAACTACTCTTTACTCTTATTTAGGAGATTCTCTAACCGACAACCATCACTATGAGCTACTTAATGATACAACGTCTCGCCAATATTGCTAGAACTATCCTATACCTTGCCGGGGTATAGAACACCTCAGTTAAGTGGATCCAATTAGCTATGCTTAAAAGAAATAAGAAGTCGTCTAAAAAGTACGATCTTTTGCCTATGTTGGATAAATGGTTTATGAGGAATGTGAGTTGTCTGAACTCATCCCCAAATTGGTTATCAATACTACTCCCAATAATATAAAAAATCATAACATAACTCTTTATCAATTTGAGGTAATTACTCAAAAGATCCTATTAAAAAATGTAATACTCTGAAACATCTTTGAACTCATAAACTCATAAATTAATGTTTCCCTCTTTTAAATATAAAAGTGTTACACTTGGGAATACTTAGTTCTCTTATACTCATTTTTCAATCATGAATGCAACTCTCCTCATTCTCATACTCACTTCCTCAATACTTAGTTCAAAATTACAATCAATTGCGAAAGAATTCTCAAAATGACCACTTGAACTTTCCTCTTAACTTTAGTTTTATTTGAAATGTAAATTAAGACATGTGATTAGTACATGTAGGATCTCTCAAGGATTAATGAATATTGTAAGAGTTAATATCAAGAAGAAGAGAACGTAGACATGATTCAAAAGAACACATACAAAATTAAGGACTGAAAAAGAAAAGGACAAGGCGACCTTCGCGCACTAAGTGGAACAGGGCACTAGACCCTAAACTACTGGCCAGGCTTTTGGAGGCACTTATGGCGCAGTGCGCTAGGTCCCAAACTACTGACCAGTAAATCGGGCGCTATGGCATGTGTGCTGCCTCACACCCCTCCTAGATTTTCTGATGAATCGAGTGATTTCTTCCAAACACTCTTTGATTCACAAACCCAACACGAATCCATCATAATTTCACATAAACTCTATCAAGATTCACAACTCATACTCAAGATCCTCAACTTAAGAAACTCAAAATATCCATTGTTTGAGAATGGAATTAAGATCAAGAACTATTCAAGAATCATCTTAATAAACGATTTCATGGACTACTTCATGGATGAATTATAGGTGTGGTGTGAGGAAAAATGAGTCTTACACTATGAGAAGCTTACATACCTAGAAAGAACACTGTTCTTGGTGAAATCCTCATTTCTTTAAAGAACACTTGAAACCATACCCTTTTCTCCTCTTGAAACTTCGCTCTAAATACCTAAGCGTTTGGGAATGTGGAAAAGTGGTCTAAATATTATTAGACCCTTAACTAGGGTGATAAAAATGTTTTAGTCCTAGTGGGAAAAAAGGAAAAGATCAAAATACCCTTTCCTTAAACATATGAAAAGCCTTAATTAGAGAGGCTTCACTCAAATGGCCATAACGTTTTACTCTGAGCTCAAAATTTAGCAAACTTGGCAGTCTTGGAAGGAGGACTCAAAGTCCTTCGATTTGATAGGTCATGGACCACTTAACTCTTTATGTGCTAAAAAATATGTTCAATTGAAGTTGACCCAAAATTAAAAACTGATGGTTAACTTGTATGAACTTCTAGTTAGTTCTTTCGAAGTATGAGGTGTTACAAAATATTTGACTGAAATAAATTGTGTGGCTTTGGACGTTGTCCGAAAGGAGAAGCTTAAAGTCTTGTAGTGAGTAGTTGATAGAATTAAGGCAAGTGGTCTCCTAAAAATTGTAATCTTGTAGAATTTGTGTATTTCCCTTCATTATGTGTATGTTGGAGTAATGGGAATGAGGTGAAGGGTTCATTGTTCCACTTGATAAATCTTAATGAATAAAAAGGGAATTAAAGAAAAGGCAATGTGTTGATCATACTGTTTTGTGAATTGCTTTGTTGTGGCCTCTTTTTCATTGATTGATGAAATGCTTTGATGGCATGAATGAGGACTTGAATTTCATGAATTGATTGAATTGTTGTCTCTTCCTCATGGTGTGAATTTGCTTATGTGCACTGATTTATGTGCACCATGATGAGACATGTAATATAAAACCGATGGGAAATGGTTTTGGAAAATGATATGAAATAAAGTCGAAGAGAAATGGTTTTGGCTAGTGATATGATATAAAATCGATGGGAAATGATTCCAGCTAGTGATAATGTGCTGAAGAGAAATGGTTTTGATAAGAGATGTGATATAAAGCTGATGGGAAATAGTTATGGCTAGTGATATTGTGTCGAAGGGAAATGGATCCAGCAATATTTTGATTACTGTGATTTGTTCTTTATGATTGACCTACTTGTTAAATGTGATTGATGCACTTGTGACTAATCTACTTGACACTTGAGATTGACTTTTTTAGACTATTAGACTTCGATTGTCGAGCCTTATGAGTTGTCTGTTATAGAACTGTTAGGTCGAACTGATTTCTATGCAGATGGTAGTTTAAGGAGGTTCGATTGAGGATGAAAGGAGTATTTGATTTCTAGCTCGTTTGCCTTGTTTATTAGGTTGATTGTTGGGTACCGTGTTGGTTGGTACTCACTCTTGCTTCTATACTTCTATAGGTTCATGTCCGGTCCGGTGTGATAGCTCTTCTTCTCCTATTGCCGAGGCTTTTCAAATGACTGTTGAGAGGTAGTTGTTTGTCATCCCGGTGGACCCTATAGTTCTTTACTTTACGCTTTGTTCTATTTGAAAAACAAAGATTGAGACTTGTACTTATTTTTCTATAACACCCCGAAAATTTTGAGCTAAGACTCAGACCATTCTTCATGTGTGAATAAGATTTTACCGAGAAATTTTAAATTTTCTTAGGTGTTAAGGTCACTATATGTAGCACCTCGAGTTCCAAAAAGAACTAAATAGAAATTCATTCAAGTCATCTGTAAGTTCTTTTAAGTTTTGGGTCAACTTCCAATGACCACAACGTTTAGCACATAAAGAGTTAGGTGGCCTATAAGGTATCAAATCGAAGATACTTGAGTCCTCTTTCCAACGCCACCAACTTTGCTAAAACCTGAGTTTGTATGAGGGATATAAACATGTTTGAGTGCAGTCTCTCTAGTTAAGGCTTTTCCATCCGAACTAAAGAGGGGTATTTTGGTATTTTCCTTAACCCCACGTAGTCTAAGCGTAAATTAACCACAATTAAGGGTATAAACTGATTAGAATCAGTTTCATTCACCCCCAAAACGTTTAGGGCTTTAGAGAGAAGATTTAAGAGGAGAAATATTTAGAGGTTTCAAGCGTTCATCCAAGATTTCGTCAAGAACCTAGTTCTTTGAAGTATGTAAGTTCTGATAGTGTTGGTTTCGTCACCCACTCTCCAATCATGTGATTTTTATCCCTAATTTCATTCTTGTGGTTGAATGATTTGAATTCTTGAGATTTTTTCTTCATTCTTTAACAATGAAGTCTTGTTGGTTTCGTGGGGTGAGGATCTTCTGAATGAGGGTTGTTCTTGAGGGATTTTTGAGAGGATTTTCATTTACTTGTGTTGGGTTAATGAATCTAAGGGAGTTTGGAAGAAATCAATCGATTCTAGGCAAGTTAGGGCCAAAAATCAAAGAAGAAGATTCGTCGGGTTTCTTGGTTTGGGATGGGGCGGCGTGACCCCATAGCCTCAGGGGGCCTAGCACGACACGCCACCAGTACGCCTAATCAGACCCCCAATAAATATGGGCCTATAACAACACACCAACACTACGCCCAATTAGACCCCTAGTAAAAAGGGGTCCGGCGTGACGCACCAACAGTGCGCTCAATCAAACCCCCAACAAATAAAGGTCTCGCGTGACGCGCTAGCACTGTGACCAATCAGACCCCCAGTAAATGGAGGTCTGTGCACGGTGCACCAGCACTACCCCCAGAGCGTCAGTCCACTTTCTTTCTCCGTTCTTCGTTCTGAAATTGTTCTTTCAAAACATATCTTCCATCTCTTCCTGATTTAACCTATCCAAACTACATCTAATCATTGAAAAACCATTTATATCCTAATCATGATTCTTGAATTCATAATTCAAATTCAAGGTACAGTTACGAGTAGAGTTTGAGAAAGTCCTTTCGAGTAGTCTTATATAATTATTTATAACTTGTTTCAAGAATTGAGTAAATGAGTATGAGCATGAGAAGAGTTGTATTCATGAGTCTATATTTTAATTGATATATTTGAATCGAGTCGTTCATGCCTATAATTCCGCATGAACTCCATAAATTGAGTATACTTGAGAGGAGAAATATCCTAGAGCTATGAGGTTTGAGTTCTTGAGTCCTTGAGTTCTTTAGTCTTGAGTTCTGAGTACTGATTTTCCTTATTGCTATTAAGATCCTTGAGTTGAGTCGTTCATGTCCATAATTGCACATGAACCCTATGATTTGAGTTATAAATTTTGAGAAGCTTTTTAAAGCAAACACTTGAGTACTTAAACTGAGTTTTGAGAAAGTAAAGATGAGGTTTGATAAAAGAGTTTCTAAAACATGATTAGTATAACAATCGAGTATGCCATCAATGTATGAGTAGTATGGCATCTAAACATACCATCAATGTTTATGCAGTATGACTTCCCGAGTCGTCAATGATCATATTAAAATATGATTTTGATATGCTTTTGAGAAAGAGTTTTCAAGTATGAATTAAGTAAGAGTATAAGAGGACTATGTATTCCCAAAGGTAACAATTTTTACATTGATAAAAGATAAACTGAGTTCAGAAGATATTTCAACAACAGTTACCTCTTTGAAAAGGGTAGTTTGAGCAGTTAGCTCAAACGAAAGGAAGGGTTATGTTTTCAAACATATGGGCATGAGTATATATTATTTGGAGTAGTATTCAACACCAATATGGGGACGATTTTAGACAACTCAAAGTCATCTTAAACTATTTATGCCAACATGGGTAAATGGTCATACTCTTTATATGATTCCTTATTTCTGTTTAAGCATAGCTTAGTGGATCCACTTAGTTGAAGTTATCTTATACTCCGACAACGTATAGGACAGTTTTGGCAGCGTGGGCGAGATGTTGTATCATAACATAGCTCATAGTGATGGTTGTCAATTAGAGAATCTGCCAAATAAGAGTTATTATTGTATCCTTACATATGATTGAGTTATTATTGTATTCTTACATACAATTGAGTTATTATTGTATTTTTACATACTATTGAGTTATTATCTATTGTTTTAAAAGTTTCCATATATTTCATCTTTTATTGTTGCTTTATCCTTGAGTTGAATTGAGTATCCTTGAGTTGAGTCTAGCATCTTTGAGTTGAGTATCTTTGAGTTGAGTATTGTTGAGTTGAGTGATATGAGACAAGGTAAGTATGTTCCCTTTTTATCAATTCAAGCTTATGTTTATGTTTAGAATTCGCCTTACATGCTCATACATTCAATGTACTAGCACCATTTATCCTGCATCTTTTTAAGATGTAGATACAAATATTCAAGGTCATCAACAGACGCTCCGTTGATACCACTTGCAGTTTCGGTTTACATTAGCATGCCTTCTTGCTTTCGAAGGGTTCCACTTTTACTTTCAGTTTGTTAGGATGTCATGGGTCTTGTCCCGATAACCCTTTTGTAATAGTAGAGTCTTCATAGATAGTTTAAAGGTCGAAGAGTCTAACATCATTTCATTGGTTGTTGGAATGTTTTAAGGTCATGAGACATTTAACTAATACTTGTTAAATTATTTTTAGAGAATTATTGGAGTTGAGTTTAAATTGAGTTTTAAAGTTATTTATGCATTTGCTGTTCCTTTTTTCTTGAGTAAGTCTTCCGCTGAGTAATGAGCTAGGCCAAGTGTTTTCTTGGGAACCAACAATGGTTCTCGAGTGCTGGCCACGTCTAGAGTGTAGGTTCGGAGTGTGACAAACTTGGAATCCGAGCACAGAGTTCATGTGTGCTAGGGTGTCTATGAAGCCATGTCAATAGGATCTTATTTATAGTTGTGAGGGCCCACTTCTATAAATGAGAGACTATAGATATTTAAGAATATTTTCCCTTCTTTCATACTCTAAATCATGTAGTAGAACTATGCCATAAGGAATTTATTCTAACTTGTGTGTTCTCATATCCATTCAACTACCCCTCATACTAAAGATGGTTGAAAGGTAAAGCCCAATATCCTTATGGATGAGTTATTCTTAGCAAAAGTCTTGAGGAAGTCATGAGACTGTAGAGGGGCTTGATAGGATCCTGTGAGTGAGTTAACCATTCAGATTTGAAAGAATGCACTTATATTCATATGAATCGTGCGTTTGAGCTAAAAATGAGATGTACTCTCTTCTCTAAACGTTGTTTCAGCTGAGATCCTTATGAGGAAGTGTGTTGTAGAACTTGGGTAGCATTTTTACCCGAAAGGATAGTATGAGTTATGACGTTAGAATCAGTGGAAGTAAAAGTGCCCGGAGTTAGAGAAAATCATGCAAAGGCATACTAATTTGTCAAAGGGAGATAGTGATGGGGCAGATTATGTTATTGCAATCATGCACCCAGTCAGTTATAAATGATGAGTTTCCTTTATGATTAGAATAAGGAATAATAATGTTGTAGAGAGTTCGAGATGGAAGGTAGAGGAATAGTCACTAGTCAGGATGAGTTAGAGTGTATTTTAACGAGAGTAGAATTGATGTCGATATCCATCTTGGTAAAAATGACTAAATATATGTGGAATCCGAGAGTAGAGTATTCATGAGGTGATAAACCCAAGCTAGGCTTATGAATTTTTAAGGGGAAACCCCATGGTATTCAGAGGATGATAGAACTATTTGAGAGATAATGTGCAGTAAGTGAGTAAATAGTACTTATGTTGTGAAATAGAAGGTGAAGGTAATCTTTAGGTAGGTAGATGGAGAGATAAAGATTGACTACTCGTCATGAGATCTTAGTGGGTAAGTGTTTCTTGACTTTTCTGGTAGTCACAAGTGGTATAAGATGTGAGAAATTATTTTTTTGATATCTGTGTTTGAAAAGAGATACTAAGCTTGAGTTTGAGATGAGTAGCGTGATTAAAAGATGGCAACATGAGGGTGATGGTGTTAGTTTTGTGATTTGGTATAATAGGTTTGACCTGAAATAGGTGAGGAAATAAAAGTGGTACTTTGCAATGAAAAATTGGTATTATGACCTATAGAGGAGAGAAATAAAGGTAGAGTAGTAAGAGGTACACCCGAAATTGTATGTGGCCAGATGAGGTCCCAATTGAGGTTATGATTTTTGATGTGTACCTAGATAGTATAATTGAGCTGCCAATATGGGATAGGCTGGTACAAGTATTTTTCCTAAAAGAGTTAGATGAAGCAGACTTAGAAGCTAATGAGAAGAGGCTAAGAGAAGCATCTTAGAAAGAGGTCTTAGTACCTGCTTGTTGAGAGTAAGTTTTCCCGAGTTCTAAAGTAAAGGTTGGAGGTCCAACAGTTTAAAGATGAAGGAATAGGTCCATAGCTTTTAAGTGTCGACTTTATACCTAAGGTGGAGATGATAAGATAAGAAACCAAGCCAAGTGTTGAGAATCAGATAGTGTGTTCAGAAAGAGTTAATGTGGCATATCAACCCATTCATACTCTAGCGTATTCCTCGAAGTCCAGACATTTCAAAATCTTGTTGATGTTTCAAATATCAGGATTGTGTTCATGACCTATACTTATACACTTTAGAGAGATTCACATGTGTACTCAATTCCCAGAATAAGGGGCAAGGACTTTAGCTCATTGATATTTTACACTAAAGATTTTCAGTGATTCTTTATTAGTTGGGTGATACTAGAAAAAGAAGGTTAATGTTCTTATCGTGACAGTGATGGTGTGATAATTCTATCTAAGGTTATAAATGTGGAGGAAGAAGAGGATGAGGTTTTACTATGAGTAATAGTTAAATGAGAACCCTTAGTTGGTTCCAAGTAGTAATGGTGGAAATTCTTATTTGGTATGATAGAGATGATGAGAGAATGCGAACTTCTTAAGAAGTTGGCTAGTAGGAGTCCGTGGAGTTGTTAGAGTACTGATTAACATTTCAAGCACACCTCATCCAATTCTAGGTGCAAACGATCGTTAAGCAATATAAAACCCAACAAAGAGTTGGGGTCAAACCCACACAGAGTGGTACCTGTTCAAATTCACTCAGGAAGTACAAACATGGTCTAATAGGCTATAAAAATAGAGATTATCGAAAATGACATATAAACAAGTTGGAATGGGGTGATATTAAATGTAAGATTGGGGTTTTGGTATGCAATTATCAACTACAACGAAAATACACAACTTATTTAACAATATAGAGAGGAATTCTCGGGATATGATCGATTATAGGCAAATTTCGCTATATGGGTAATTGCAACTACTAACGAATAGCTAAACATCAGTGGGTAGGCTAGACTATGAATGAAATAGCTTTCTCTCGAACAACTACTTCGATTCAAATGATTTCTCTCGAACATTAACAAGCTTAACAAATAAGAACAACCCACTACCTTAATACATCTTCTATCTCGAGGTGAACCCAAATCAACCCAATACCCACAAACCATTAATCAAAAGCTTTGGTTCTAAATCCTCTCTCTCTCACAAGCTATGAATACAAAATTAGAACTGCATTTGCAACTACAATTTATAAATAAAAACACAACTAATGATTAAACCCACTTCAATATAGCATTTAAATTAGTCAGGAATACCCATAAGCTAATTTAACTCATAATCACATAATCATACCCCAAGAATTGGGTTTAGCCACACATCATAAAAACATAAAAACAGTTACCAAATGCATTATCCATGATCTGGGTAAGAGTATTCAAGCTTTTACGGTGGTCCAAATTTCAGAAAATCAATAACCCACTTGCAAAATCTCCGAATTGAGTCTCAAAAAGCCTTCAATTCTACTGGGAAACGGTCAAACTTTCAAAGAAAACTATTCTAAATGGTTGCAACCCCTCTTCAATTTATAGTTCAAAATCCTATTAATAGTCCCCAAAAATTATCCACGAAAGGCCATTAGGTGAGGTAAGTCACGTTCGTTGAGTGGTTTAGCGAACTGCCCTTTTTCTCTCTTCTATCGCTTTCATGCATTGGCTCTCAGCATCCTCAAGTCCTGTAGCTTTGTGTGATCAATCTTGTCATCACGGAACTGATCGGCGATTCGCCAACTGCCCCTTCTTTGTCGCCGACTTGGTTTCTTCCCTCAGAGTTGTCACACTGGAACTTTAGGCGGACTGAAGAGCCACTAGGCGAGTCACCGAGTGGTCTTAGCGATCACCAAGCTCGCCTTTCTCCACTTCTTCAACTTGTTTTGTTCCTTTTTTCCTATTAGTGTCCTTTCTTTGCTCCTTAATCAACATACCTAAAAATCAAGGCTTTAACATCAGTTTATACCACAAATTTGGTATTTGAGGACACTAAAACTATCAAAACAAATCCCTAAATGAATCCAAATATAGGACTCATCAACACCCCCCAACTTAAACTTTTGCTTGTCCTCAAGTAAAACTCAAGTTCAGCAGTTCAAAAAGGATGTCTACAAATAGTGTTGCATAAGACTCAACATAAATCCACACAACAATGATCAATTGTGCACTCAAAGATTCAAATTGTGACTCACCATTATCAAAGATGCTCAAGTTCACAATACTTGATTCAAATGCAAGTTCAAGCTCAACAGAGATACTTAAATACCCTCACACAAAGATGATTTCCTACTCACACAAAGTTACTCAACAATTTAAAGTTCTGAAATCACATATAACTCTCACACTCACAAAGATGAACACATGCATGACTTCACCCATATGTTTGCCTTTATTTTCCAATCAACATTTGCTTCAGGTCACTCAAGATCACAAAGGTATTTTCATGGCTTGTAACGGGCCTGAGTGCAAAGGTATGGTCATTTAGGCTTAGTGACTTTTACCTTCATGAAGTATGATCTGAACATCACTTTTCTCCTTTTCTTTAACATTTCAAACATACTCACAATCCACCCCATTATTCAACTTCATATGAATTACCGGATACCCCATTTTGCTTGAAAGTTCCACTACTTTATTTCACAACTTTTTCGATCCTTTTCTTTTCTTTCCTCGTTTTTTTTCATTTCCTTCTCTTTTTTCTCTTTTTTTTACATGGAGGGGTTCCATCTTTTTCCAAACAATATCAAAAAGGGGGATTTTTCAAATTTCTTGACTTTCCTTCTCTTGTCACCACACCCCCAACTTAGGCCTTTGGCCTAAGTTGGCTATTCAAACAAACCATACTTCATGAAAGTTATGGGTAAATGGACAAAGGGAGGTCACAATTTCTCAAGTTTCTTCCAAGAAAAAGTGTAAGGGAAAAATTATGCCAAGCAAGGTTCACTCATCTTACAGGGTTGGCCACAAAAGAGGTATATAGTCAAATTGTTTTCACTCTACAAAATTGTTGCCTAAGATTATTTCAAGCGTTTGCATCACTCAATCAATCGAACCAACAGGGCAAATTCTAGGTGTCATCACACACAATGTTCAAAGTATTCTCATCACTCAAGGCATTGGTACCAATATCAAACAAGACTCCACACTTTCTAGCTAGTGTGCAATGTTCATCACAAGAGACTCATTTGACAACCGGCTAGTCACAATAAGATGCTAAAAGTTCACATACTGCCTCTGTAACTCCGTTTGCCTTATCGTAGAAGTACATTCACTTTGTTGAATTAAGAGCACTATTCAAGTCATCGGTATTGACCACAACCGACACTCAAAATAGCACACGAACAATCACAATCACATACAAAAGAGGTGGCAAAAATTTAAAATTTGGTCCAAACCCATTTTCGTTCAAAATCATGGGCCATATGCTAAAACATCCATAAGATCAAGATCAAAAACATATATAAATCAACAAAATCAGCCCAATATTCAAAAAAAAAATCAAAATCACAAGAGGTGGGTATGGAAATACCTCACCCTACCCACCAAAAAGAAGTAGTTGTCCTCAAATGCAACTAAAACAATATATAAAGTATCATAAAATAACAGATAGGGAGGGGAAAAATCATGCTGCCAAGATAAGCCTGGGGTGACGTCTACATCTCAGCTGCTCCATCTGTCGGGGCATCCATACCCAGGATCACACTCTCAGGTTGGGCATCAATGCCCAATACCTCATCAACCTTGGCTCCACTGGAGCCTACCATAGAAGTATATCTCAAGGAGGCCTGCCCAACTGAATCTACCATGCCCTCCTCTAAGTCAGTCAGGCCCTAAAAAAAAACCTTATCACGCTCACCAAGCTGCTTCTCATCAGTCTCATCCTCAGAATCATCAGCAGCAATGGAAGCTCTAACCTCATCTCTAGTGGTAGCTAGAGGCACATCAGAATGAGCTGGAATATCTGTGCTCAGGTCATCATGGATCTCCACAGTCCCAAAAATCAGAGACATATCAGTGGACTTCAACTGGTCCACATCTTTTCTCAACTTTGCAATCGCGGCCTTTAAGGCCGTCACCTCATGAGTAGCTCCCTGATCTTTCTCACACACCTTTATCCTTACCATGAGGGCATCAATAGACTTGTTGAGAGGTGTCAATGCGACATTGAGAGCTCTCTCAATCTTTTCGGGAACTGCGACTTCTAGCCTGGAGGCGCGCACATCAGCAGAATAGGCTAGGTGCCTCATCCTTAGCAGCATGGACTGAGTGACCTGGGGTCGGGATGAAGTAGTGCTAGCAGTAGATCTAGGAGATGGAGGAGCAGCAGAAGAACTCAGAGTCACAAATGGATCAGTGCTAGAAGTACCTGAAGGCCTAGCGGCCGGAGTAGGCAATACTACCTCTGCTGGTAATGTCTCAATATCAACCGCCGGGGATGTATCCACTGGGGCTTCCCTCCTTCTCTAAGCCTCATCCTTCTGGTACTCAACCTTAATACGTCGGATGTTAGTAGACAAAGTGGGAGTTACTTCCATATCCATCTTCTCATCTCGTGGAACACGGGCCCGTCTACACAACTTGGTAATCAACACCGGAAAGGGGAGAGATGTGTGGCGGTGCTTGGCTCTTATGGCCATCTCTTCTGCAATGATTTCACCTAAGTTGAGGTGATTTCGAGCAATAATGGATCCCAGACAGACCGACTTTGTGTGGCAGAGGATAGACTCGTTCTGGGATGGCAAGATTGTACTACTAATAAACCCAAGCCAATACCTTGCTGCCACATTGAGATCTTTTTTCTCTATTGGCACTCCGGCCTCAATCCACCTAGGGGTACTGTCAAAAAGAAGAGGGGCCAACCAACTTTTTAATTCTTCCAATGTCGTTGTCTTGATCATACTATGGTAGTCATCCATGAAGTCATAAGTACATCCCAAGATGACATTTATGTCATCACTATCACATTTCACCTTCTTCCCCCTTACAACCACATAATCCACTGGTGTTAAGGTACTAGCCTTCCTCTTCCCTTGTGGTATCATGTCTCTGTAAGCCGAGTAGAACTCCCAAACCCAATTAGGAATATAGGGACCTCGGGGATTAGTGAAAATCTAGAATTTGTGGAGCTTGAGGGTGCTCTATATCTCTGGATACTTGTCCGCCACACCATTTATGGACAACCTCTTTTCCTTAATGATACTACTAAGTCCCTCGGTCTTTAGTCTGTTGAAAGACCGGGGAAGAGGAACCTGTACTAGTGGCGCTGGGACTATAGTCTGAGCTAAAGCGGGGGGAGAAGGAGAAGTCTAAGGCACCCAGATCCTAGACGGATCATGCATACCCTTGGAGCGAAGCTCTGCTCTCCGGGCAAGTAAAAGTTGGTCATCCTCAGGCTCAGAGATGGAAGCCTGAGAAACCTGGGAATTTCCCTTATTGTCTGATGAGGTGAGGTGAGTCTTGTAGACCCCCTCACTGTCGGAGCTGACCTCCGATGACTCTACTACGGGCGCCTTGCCCTTTCCTTTGACTTTTCCTCCCTTTGTAGAGAGCTTATATTCCTTTTCCTTGGATGCAACTGCATCCTCATTTATCATGACTCTTTTTGCCCGTTTGTGGAGCGGCATGTCTCTTCCTGACACTTTGGGTCTAGCCATTTCTACAAAACACATAGAAAAGTGTTATAAATAGTCCAAGAAAATTGCTAACATTAAGTTGCAGAAAGACTTGCCGAACCAGTCGGTGAGTTGCCAAGTCACTTAGGAGAGCCAAATCGGGCTCGCCGAAAGTACCAACATGAAAATTTTCAAAACTCAAAACAAGTCGGTGATGTTCAGGGCCATTCGGCAAATCGCCGACACCAATCGACAAGTTAGTAGTGGTCCGCCGAAAGGTACAGTGTATTTTAAGGGTTAGGGGCATAGAAAAGGTGATCAAGAGAACCTTTCGACGAGCTCAGACATCTCGATGAAAGTTACAGAACAAACTTAGCCAAAGTAAAAAATTAAGGGCGATCAGAGGGGGACATTGGCGAACCGCCGAACCACTCGACGAGTTCGACACAGCTCACCAAACGGCCCAATGTGCCAGGTTTAAACCCCAAGTCTCAAAATCAAGCCCCCAGCCCCCGAATTCAAAATCAAACACATATACTACTCAATTAAAGGTAGAACCATATGACCCATACCCTTGGGGTACTCAGACTTCCCCCAATTTGGCCAAAATTGGCCATTTGACGACTTTTGCCCTTAAGAATGAAGTCAAACGGTCCATAATTGGGCAAATTACATCATTTGGCATAATTCAGGGTTACTTAGACTTCACCCCACTAGAACCAACATAAATAAACCAGAACCCAACAATTTAAACTCAATTTTAACAAACAAAACACAAGAATTGATCAATTTTAGACCTTTAGGCACACATTTCAACAAACTACGGGCAATCCAACACATAAAACACAATTAAAGCAATTACCCAACATCAAACAACACCCAATTACCTATTGCATTTGAGTTCAACCACAAAATTAAAGTGTGGGGTTCGAAAAACCAACCTTAATGCCGAATTTCAAGTTTGAATAGCTAGGTAGCAAATTTCTCCAATTTCGAGCGTGAAATCACACAAAAATGCAGGTAAAATAAAAAGATATGCAAGATTTAAAGTTCATGTGAGAATTTACGAGGGTTTGAAATGAGAGAATGAAGGATTTTAAAATTTTAAACCATTTGTCCATTAAAACCTTTCAGTTCACGGCCCTTTCGGTGAAGAAAGCATGCTTGCCGAGCCACTCAGCGATGCGCCGAGTGTCATTTCCCTCACCAAGTTTTACAGGACTTCTAGCAAATCTGGGGGTTCAAACGGCGGGCAAAATTGCGCTCGGCAACCTATTCAACAAGTCACCGATTAATACTTTGTCCCGCCGAGTTTTACAGAGTTACCCTTCAAGCTTGGTGGTTCTAATGGCGGTCCAAATCGAGGCTCGCCGACCTATTCGGCGTACGGCCGATTGGACTTTGGGGTCGCCAAACTACCCATTTTCCAACACTTTTCACTTCTCAACTTGCACAATCAACACCCGTTATTCAAAATAAAAACTAAAATCATTAAAAACATGGGTTGCCTCCCAAGAAGCGCCTTAGTTAACATCGTGGTACAACGAGGATACCAAATCAAACTTTATTTTTGGGGTTTGCCGTTGTGTCACTAGGCAACCCCCCTTGTTGTCTTGGATTCAAATGCGAAGAAATTTGACCTATTTGGGTCTCCAGTAGCTTAATAGAGATTGAGTACAAGGGCACCGTCTGGTTTAGAGTTGAAACATTCTTTTTCATCTTTTTCAACACTTTGTCTGAACCCTCAAGTTTGTTGAGAATGCAAGATAACATATCTTTTCTACTACCACCTTCAGATTCCTTAGAATTTTGACGCTCATAAGGAGGGATGTATCTATCCTTGTCCCCCTCTCTGTTCTTCCAAGTGATGTTACGATCACACCAATCTCTGTCACGGTCTCTCCAGCCCTCATCTTTATTCCATCCTTGATTTCCACCCGGTCTTGGGTAGTTTGCACTATAACCTCTTTATTGATTGGCTAGGAAGTTCACTTCTTTATTGTACAATGCTTCAAATTGTGCTTCATCGGGGTTTGCTCCACCAACATCCATGGAATTAACACTCTTTGTACCAACACCCATGCCATTTTTAGCGAATATATGCAACTGGGTCATCATTTTGGCCATATTTTGGTCTCTCTCTTGATCCTTGTCGATCTGCTATTTTGTTATTTTATAAGTGAGAGGAGAGACTTGGTCTTCACGAGTGTACCATGCCCTATTGATCTTGGTCATGCAATCGAGGAGTTGGGATACTACTTCATGGGGTTGTTGCATTATACCACCAGGAGAGAGTTGATCAACCACTCATTTGTTGACCTAATCGAGACTCCTATAGAAGTGTTGCAGCAACACATTATTTGGAAGTCCATGAGTTGGGCACTAAAGCACCAGCTTCTTAAATCTCAGCCATGTCTCATGGATTGGCTCACCTTCCAAGCTTTTGAACCATTGGATGCCATCCCTTAGAGTCATCATCTTTGATGGGGGAAAGAATTTACTTGGAATGTTGTGGTCAGCTCATGCCAAGAGGTGATCCAGTCCCTCGGTAACTTAGCCAACCATTTAGTAGCTTCACCCATCAAAGAGAATGGAAACAACCTGAGACTGGCTGTCATGACCCAAGGGTACCCCCTAGAAGTATAATGCAACATAGAACCCCGAAAGGCTCCATGTAAGCCACTTAACATATCATAACATAAAGCATTAGAACAATAGAGAGTAAAAATGCATTTCAAGTCCAAAATTTTCATAAAGGAAAGCGTAAGTCTAGACTTGTCTCAATTAGCCATCTATTGAACTCTTTGAATCAAATAGGGTCACAACCCTTACAACATAATCCGAAAGTCAAATACATGAAAAAGGAACTTCAAAGACACCATCCGTCCTCGAACCATGAGGACTCACTATAAGCAAGGAGAAATGCACAAATCCAAGCTCTAGACACAATGAAGATCACCTCAAACACTGGACCCTACACTTGTGGAAAATGTAGAAAGTATAGGTTAGTACAAAATGCACTAAGTATGATAGCCATGCATAAAACCATGAAAGCATGCTAAAAAGGACATTTTTGTTGAAAAGCATGTGTTGACACCCACTTTTGGACCTCCACAATATATATTAATCATCGAGTTTCTTAAATTCCAAAGGATTTGAAATAATTGAATTTATAAAATTCAAAATATTTTTTAAGTTATTTTAAATAGTTTTGTCACATTTTATAATTTTTAAATAATATATATGTTTTAAATAATTATGTATATAGTTATGTCATTTTATGAATATCCAAAGAAAAAACCTTCTCAAAAATATTTTAGTTTTCCTTAAATATTTTTTATTAAATTAATTGTCTAAATTGGTAGCTTTTAATTTGAGTCTTTAGTTCTATTAAGCTAATTATTTTATCTCATTAAAATTGAGAAGCTCATTAGTTAATTATATCAGTTCGCCTTATTTAATTACTAGCCGAGCTTATCCTAATTAACTAAGTTTGGCTACATTTTTAATTTTTCGTTGGCTATAATTTAAATTCATATGGCCAAAGCTCAAATTCAATTCTAGCCTACTTATTTTAACAGACCATTTTTTTTGGGGGCCTTTGTTCTATCACTTTTCAACAGCCCATTATCCCCAGATACAATTCCCATCTCATACCGGCCCATTTTAATTCCCAGGCCAATTGCAATACACATACAACAGTACCAAAATACACCTGAACGACCCCTGCATCTTTTTCTTCTTCTCCCTCGACGTGAAGAAACTCAGTCCAGCATCAGACGAACCCAAATCGATCCCAAGCAGCAGCCCATCTCGCAACCCAGTGACCCGAGTCCAGCAGCAACGTGTCCATCTTGTACAAGGACCATTGTCAAATTTTCCAGGTGTTAACATCGTGATGCCTCGCTTGTCCTTGTTCGAGATCAAACGACTCTCCTTTCAATTCCGTTGTGAATTAGTACAATGGACAGCTTTCAACCTCTTCTCTGGAAGAGAATTTGAATTTGGAATTCAAAACTTCATCCCTTTTCTCCCTCCCGAATTCCCCCCTTTTCAGCCCTAATTTCATCTATAAATAGTCTCATCTTCTTCATTATGGAGAAGGTTTTTTTTTTTTTTAGAGAAAAATAGGGTTGTTACTCAGAAATTATACACGACATAACAGAGAAAATACAAAGGTTTTTTAGGCTAAAACATATCCAAAAATTGATAAGTGAGGTAGAGAATACTCAAGTCGGTTTGTATTTCAAACTCGACACTCTTGTTGTTTCTTGGAATCGCATTTCGACAGTTGAATCGCCTTCGTGATTAGTTCGTTTCCCAGTTGCTACTCCTAAAAAGTTAAACTCCATTTAGCATCTTAATCTATCTTAGCCAAGATATTGTTTAGTTCGTAGATTTGAGTTCAGTTCTGATTTGTTTCTGTTGTAAATTTCTCTGTTGATTTCATTTCTTATTGTTTAGTGACTCAACTCTACATTTAGTCCATTATTGATTTCATTGCGGTTTAGTTTTTCATTTACGCATCTGAAGTATCGAATTTGATCTCTAGCATCACTGTGTCATCATGTCTCAAATGCCTTTATCATGTTCCTCACTATATTGTTGCCGTTATGTACCCAAGCTTGTGTTGATTTTGTTAAAATTTTGAAGTTTTGTCTAGATTAGTGAAGATCTAAGTATGAAATGGATTAATAAATTGGCTAAGTTAAGTTTTGTTACTTCTCTTTTGTTTATTATTTTTCTTGATATGAGACATTCACTGCTTAATAGGATACAAATATTGGCTTAAAATAGTGTTTTCTTTTGTTCCCTTATCATGTTAAATAGTGCTTTAATATCTCATTTTTGCTTTAGGTTACATAATGTTGGCTTTAAATAATTGACATAGTAATTAGTCTCTATTTGTTAAAGTTGCAGAATGACTTGATTCTAATTAGCTTTGTATTTATTGTGATTTCTCTCCTTTAAACATATGCTTTATGAGGTGGTTTTTTTTCCTTAAGTGTTCAGGTGTAAATATTGGCAAGAATTTGATCCATTTGCTTTTTTGTTTTTGGATTTAATTTTCTCTTGTTGTGATTCCAATTATGCTTTGCTGATTAGTTTGGTGAATGTTGCTACTTCACAAGTTATTATTTGATTATAGCATAATTGTTTGAATTAATGAAATATATGTCCTTTGCATGCCCCTGTTTAAGAAACTCTTGTTAAGATATGTTTGAAAACATTTAATAAAATGCTTTCTTGTATAGTTTACTCTTTATACGGGCTATTAGTAGGATGAGCAGGGGAAAAGCGACCGGTCCCGATGAGATCCCGGTGGAGTTTTGGAAGAGCACGGACAAGGCAAGCATAGAGTGGTTAACCGGGTTGTTCAATGCTATTCTTAAGACAGCAAAGATGCCTGATGAATGGAGATGGAGTACAATGGTTCCGTTGTATAAAAACAAGGGTGATATCCAAAACTGTAACAACTATAGGGGTATCAAATTGCTAAGCCATACTATGAAGAT
>JAJOOR010005316.1:0-52507 GCA_036250505.1 Solanum acaule | reverse complement strand
GAGTTTGAGCGTGTTCAGACCCGGATTGAACAGGGTCGGGTCGGGTAACCCGGAAAAGGTGTGAACATGGAGGTGGTGACTGGTGATGCATGCAGATATCATTTTGATAATGACGATAATTATTAAGAGATTTTTGTAGTTTTTATTAAATCCTTTTTCGTTTTTTGTCTTTTTTAATTTTTAATTTTCGGAGGTTTTATTTGTGATGTAAGAATAGTTTGTGGATGTGTACAGTATTTATATAGGAAACTTCCGATCTCTTTCCAGTTTTTTTGGCTTTTCTTCAACATTTTTATTTTTGCCTTTAAAACTGATATTTCTTTTAATTTTTTGTTTTATCTATTTTACTACTACCATATTTGATAGGTATCAGTTTGGTTATTACCTATCTGAGTATTAAGTTAAACAATTTCAAGTACAACAATTAGCAACAATAACAAATTAAGTCTAATTTTACGAATCCGAAAAAAATTGTGTGTAAGCAAATTTACTCTTGTATTGAGAGGTAAAGAAGTTATCACTTCTTAGAATCAATAGGTCGTCAAAATTATTCATTTGAAAAAAAATGAAATTCTTCTTATAGAATGATCATGATACTTTCTAAAAATTATAATTCTCGATCAATAGAGAAATAATATCACCATTTTTGTATAAATAAAATATCAAAGTGGATAATTATTTCAATCTCATACTAAAAATAATTGAGGAAAATCATTTGATAATCCCATAGGAAAACCATATTTCAGTAACAATAGCTTGATGTGTGTTTCTTTAATTTGTCCACTATATTAAAATTAGGTGTTCACTTATCATTTTTAGCATATTAAATTTAAAAGACATCAAAAAAATTTCATATTTCCTCTTCAATATTAATTATTTAATCTCAAATTATTTCCAAGAGCTAAGATTATACCTCAATTAATATAGATACTATTATAAAATACCCATGTTAATCAGTTCTTTAGAAAAAATGTGCAAAATTCAAAATAATAGAAAAAGTATTACTTCTAATCCTAATGTAGAAAAAAAAATAGCGCATGGATAGAAACAGTGGTCCATTATTGACTTGATATATTTTTTAAGAAACAATAAATAATTGGGTAATATTACTATTTTATCATTTGACTTTATTAAATTTAATGTTTTGAAAAATGTATTAGATGATAAATAGTACTCTAGTTCAATAGCAACAATTAAGTAGACACAAAAGGTAATTATCTCTTGATTTTTTAAATTGAACGAGTGTTGTTGGACAACTATTATTAGACGGAGGAAGTAATAGTTTAAGCAATTGCAGCATTGTCATGGATCTCCCTTTCTGATGTTATCCTTTTAGAAAGTCAGTTTTGGAAACTCCAAGCATCATTTATTTTCCTATGAAATGGGAAAGGAGTACATACATATAATTGATTTTTAATAAAAATGTTTTTCCAATTTATTTATGTATAGTTATCTGTCTGTCAAAGTCCGCATGTAGATATTTTTTTGAGCACTTGTAGAGTTCAATAAAATGGAGAAGAAAATTTTCGAAAAACGTTACTTACAATCGGTGCATATTTAGTGTAATAAGAAGAATATTAAAAGCAATTTGAAGTGATTTAATTAGTGTTATGAAAATTTTAGGTCAGATTTAAACAAATAAAGAAGGAAATTTCTAATTTTACCTTTCATTTTACTTTGGATTAATTTCTACGTTTTAACCTTTGTCATTAATAAATTTCTTGTTTGAATTAAATGAATTCTACCTGATAAAATAATCTAAAGAATTTTTTATTTTTTTTACTTTTGGCTATGGTTAAATCATCATCGGCTGTCAAGGATAAGGGGAAAAAACTATAATTCCTAATTAGGGGACAAAATTAGACTCAAAGTACTCAATTTCATAAAGTAGATGAATAAATTGATCCTTTTCCAGAAAGGAAATATTTATTTATGGTAATATTAGGAAAAGTGCCAAACGTCGTTCCTCGTGTAGCTTCTTAATTTTTTTATTCTTTAATTTGTTTCAATGCAATAAATAAAAAAATAAAAAATATCAGTTAACAAAACCTTCCGCTAAATACTTGTCAACTATGGTTATTTATACCTCTGTTTCTTTCAATTTATATAATTTACTTTCTTTTTTAATCATATCAAAAAATGACACATTTAAATTTAAAATATTTATATTCTTAATGAATGATTTCTATCATTTATTTTAGACCATAAATTTTAAAAGTTTTCTTTTCTTAAACTTCGTACCGAGTCGGTTCCGACTCCACTCCATTTTTTCCCTTTCCTATTTGGATTGTTGACACATGACATATGATTAATTTAAGGGAAAATTTTCAAAACAACAATATTTTAGCATTTAATAGGATCCCTTGTCAACACTTTTAATATTTATTTCAATGTTTTGGTTTGCTATAATGCTGATTGTATTTATTTAATTTGAAAGAATACAATTTTTTAATATTTAATATCAGAATGGAGAGATTCATGGGAGAAAAAATATTTCAAAAGAGGTAAAAATATTTCCCTTAGTTTTTTTATCCTTACTTGTTTGAACTTTTTTAAATATGATTTTATCTTAAATATATTCAGATGGACTTCTTTAAATATGATTTTGTGTGTCATTATTTTAAAATGTAATTGAAATATAAATTGTGAGTGATATTGAAAATACAAAATGAGCCAAATAAAATACAAATCTATTTACTAATGCAAATAATATGAATACGTATATAATGAATACGCAAATAAATTGTATTTTGGTTATTTAGAATTGAAAATGAATACAAAATCAAATCTAAATACAAATTATCTGGTATACAAAGTGATATTAAAAATACAAAATGAGCAAAATAAAATACAAAATATGTTTTATTGATGCAATTAGGATGAATACCTATATAAAATAAATAAGTTGTATTTTGGTTATTTAGAATTGAGAATGAATACGAAATCAAATATAAATACAAAACTTGATGGTATACCATTAAGACGAATACAAAATCAATTCTAAATACAAACTATTTGGTATACAAAGTGATATTGTAAATACAAAATAAGATAAAAGACTTTGTTTTACATATGCAATTAGGATGAATACATTAATAATGAATGCATAAATAAGCTGTATTTTGGTTATTTAGAATTGAGAATGAATGGACAATTAAGAACTTCCATCCGGCAATTGATTCATCTAGTTCCATGGATTCAAGAAGAGTCTTTTCGGAACCATCCATAGAGCAGCGGCGGCGGAGAATTGGAACCCGACAAGGAAACCACCCGAGCCCTAAAACAAAAATCACAAGAAAATCGAAAAAAATTATTTAAAAGACTAAGAATCTGAAATACATAAATATTTGATGATTATCTAACCAAACTCACATTCTACTAAATCTGAAATATTAAAACAAAATCACAAGAAAATCGAAAAAATTTATTTAAAAGACTAAAAATTTGAAACACATAAATATTTGATGATTATCTAACCAAACTCACATAAAAATCGAAAAAATTGACGGAAAACCCAGAATATATAAAACCCAAAATACAGATAATCGGTGATTTTAAAAACAAAATCAACATAAATATCACTAAATAATCGAAATTACCTTTAACAATTGAGATATTTCTTGAGTTAAGTTAGAGATTTGTTGAACAAATTAGGAGAACCATTCATAATTTGTATGTCTTGACCTGCAAAGAAATTTGAAGAAAGAGAAAATATAAAACTTGAATGATGGGAAAAGATACGTGAATGATGGGGAAAGAAGATTAAGGTAGTTTTTTTTTTCCTCTTTCCTTTTTTATCTGTTATTGGTTTAAAATTTGGTCCAATGATGAATTGTTTTAAAAAAAAAAGGGTAAAATAAATAATAATATTTGAATACAATTATTTTCCAAAGTATTGACATTTTGACATTAATAAATATTTTAAAGTGTAGTTGTTTTGACTAATTATGTTAGGTATATTGGACTAGATTGCTAATTTTCCCTTAATTTAATGACTAAGATTTAGTTAATTAAAGTAAAGCCCTAACTATGGTTATTTGAATAATTAATTACTTCCATATATTTTCTCCCAAAAGATTTTCATAATCCCACAATTCTTAATCAATATTATATTTTTCTTAAATATATATCAAAAATTATTTCTTGCTTTGTGTAAATTTATTAAATATATGATTGCAAGTAACTAAATATTTAGTGGCTCTGTCTTATTTACCTCAATTATGTGAGATCTTTTATTATTGAAAATCAACAATAAAATAAAATAATTTTTCTCTCTCTATAAAAGCTCACATAGAACCCTATATATGTCTCCAGACTTACAGATTGCCTAATACAATTGTAGAAGGTGAGTTAATTTGACTATATTATCATGAGTAAAAATAATACAAAGTAATTAAATATTTAGTTACTCACAATTACATATTTAAGAAATCTAGACAAAGCAAGAAAGAATTTTTTTAAGGGCAAATTACATAAATCACATAGATATAATTACAATCTATCCCTTAAAAGTTTATAATTACAGAAATCCCTCAAATAGATATAATAATATAAG
Organism: Solanum acaule; assembly: GCA_036250505.1. NCBI lineage: Eukaryota > Viridiplantae > Streptophyta > Magnoliopsida > Solanales > Solanaceae > Solanum > Solanum acaule. Next base: position 47,952 of record JAJOOR010005316.1, on the reverse strand, counting down.
CGCCGATACATTAATTTGATGTGCGAGATATATTAATCGTTAAGTAAGATACATTACATTTTATACATGATACACTAATCTGATGTATATTTTATACATGATACACTAATTTGATGCGCGAGATACAATAATATAAGCGCTGATACATTAATCTGATGCGCGAAAATGAGGAATTTTGGAGATTTGTAAAACTTATAGGGGATAATGGTAATAAGTAAACCAAAAGGTGGGACATCTGTAATTTTTTCCTTTTTTTAATACATATTTAAGAAAAGTATAATATTGGAATATATAAAGTTTTATAACTAACGATATTCTCGTTTTTTCCCCTAAAATATTTCTATGTAGACAAATTTCATTTTCACAAGAAAGGTATTAGGTATGTACTCATCATAAAACAGAATGTGTTGTTAGAAATTTGTGGTTATCTTTTCCTATGTGAAATATTGCAATATATAAAGTTTTATAACTAACGATATTTTTCAAAATTGACCCATTTTTGAAGAAGGAGAAAAATTAAAAAGAATAGGAAGAAGAGTATTTGCCGTCAAGGAGTTTATCTCCACGTGTCGTTTTCCGCAACAGTGGGAGAATCTACATATATTCTAAGAAATGAACAAAATTAATGTAAAGAGAAACTTCACTTGCCCAATTTTGATGGTCGTCAAATCTTATTCTGCTTCATTTTACTCATTCATATTGACCTAATGCAATCTCCAAACTATCGATCTTTATTGATAATATTTTCAGCTTTGAATTTGACTGTTATTATTTTATATAATTATGTCAGGTTGAAAACAATATAAAAATATTAATATTCTTTTAATTTGCAAAATTAATTGATAATTAAGGAGCTAGTAATACCTCTATGAAACTTGATTGGACCAAAAAGTATTTAAGAGCTAAAGATAGGTGGTCCTACATTAGGCAAATAGAGCATAAAGTTCACCTCTTTTTTTAGGTTCCTTTTCCAAAAGGTTTATGTACATTAATGATCTTCAAATTCTTCGAAGCCACGTCTATTGTCCTAGTCCATCAGACTCATTCTATAGTTTGATTTAATAAATCAAATCAATTTTCCTCCTATAAATGATCTAAATAGCAACAAGGAGATGTGAGATGGGACGTTTTATGCAATATGGGGTGAGACGTAAGCCACGAGATACAGGGCGTAAGTCTTATGAATCTAAGGGGCGTAGTCTCATGTATATTCAATTTTATAATTTTATTACTAAAAAAAAGTAAAAGTAAAACTTTCAATTATTTTACAAATAAATTTTATTAAATAACCTATAATATATATAAAAATATTTATTATGATTTTTATTTGAGAAAGGTATTAATCACCAATAATGAAGAAAAAGGTACTGTAATTACTATTTAGAAATATCATTACACCAATAATAAAAATATGATTTAAAGCAAAAAAGGTTCAAAAAAAACAAAAAAACGCCTAGAGCATACGCCCAGGGCTTACATTTTTACACTTGGAGCTTACGCCTCAAATTCTAGGACTTACGCCTTATGGATCTACGCCTTACATTTGCGCCCTGATGCGTTTTTGGTGCGCCTCGCCCCGAGACTCGCCTTAAAAAACGTTTTTAAAAACAATGATCACCATTATTTAATAGTTTTCTTAATGAATGTGTCAAAACTATTTATTTTGAACCGGAGGAATCGAAGTACAATATTAAGATCAACAAATAACTATTCCCAATTACATAGTCATATAAGAAGTATAGGTAATTAAATAGAAAGTTCATAAGTAGTCAGACCATTTAAGGTCTAATAATATGCAGAAAATTTTCTTCATAAAATGAAAAAAGAATAGTTGGACGATGTGTGTGTGAAAATGAGATTGTGTTACAAATTACAATAAATTAAAGAAAAGTCTCGTTGGTGTAGCTGTTTGACAATCCTTGTATGAAAGAGAGATGGTGAAGAAAATAAATGATCGAAAGTGGAGACCAACATTTTCTAATATGAACAAAATTAATTGAGTATATAAATTCAGGCACCAGCTCCCTCTATTTCATATTATTTGACCTATTACAATTATTGCTATTATTTTATAGAGTTATTTAATATGAAGACACTTCCACCGTTCAAAATAAATGGTGTTTATAGTTTGAATACACAAACTACTCAAAGTTCCTAGAATTTGACATATACTTTTACTCATAATAAATTATACCTTGAAAAAAATGTCAGACAAATTAAAAGACTCTCCCCATGTTAAATGTAAAACGGTAATTAGAGAAGAGAAACAGCATGGAAAAATCTTTGTAGGCAAAAGTTTAGTTCCTAGCTGGTAGATGGATCCTATATAGGTGCCATCACTAATCACTATGAATTAATTTCTAGGTATTTGAAAGAGTGACAGTGGACCATGAGTTGTCATATTGATAGAAGACTAGATTATTACTTATTTTAAATCCTTAATTCTAGTCCCTAGAAAATTCTAACGAGGGATTATACTTATGCAGGGATCAACATAATTAAAAATAAAATAAACAGCTTGATCTCCCATAAATTTCCCAAAAAGAAAAAAAAAAGACGCGAAAAGGATAGTATGAATTACCAAATGGGGTTCTCAAGTTCAAATTCCTTAATATGTTTTTCGACTAAAGCTTGTTGCACGAAACTTACCCAACGAATGTGAATTTTCTGGTAAGAAATAATTAGAATTGAGCAATGTGTGATAAACAAGATTATCATGACCAAATGAGCCGTTAAGGAACATGCACTCATTGCTCTTCATTCATAAGTCTCCAAATCCCACTTGATAAATGGTCCATATATTTCACAATATAATCTAGGGTGTCAAAAATAACCCAAACATAGATAATCCTTCCAGAATTTTAAGGATTGGACTCAAGATAATTTGAATTGGGTTCAATTTCAACCATTTAAGCCTAACCCATTTTAAGAGAATCCCCAATTGAGCCCAATTCAATCTCCAATTTCAACCCATTTTAAAACTCTTTAACTAAGATATGTTCCTATATTAAAGGTAATGAATTATTATCCATTTAACATTTTTTAGGATTTATCTATCCATTTGTTACTTTTTTGAAAAAAAATCTTGAGTTGAAATTCGAATTGTGACTATAAAAGTTAAATATCACTATGTTAAATTTATTGAGTAATATCGGGTCAAATTGGGCGGGTCAACACCCAACCCATTTTTTAGCCCATTTGAACTCAACCAATTTGAGCCCAAAGTAAACTTGGGCGGGTTAAGACCCAACCCGATTTCTATTTCAACCCATTTTAATATCTCCAATTTCAACCCAACCCACCCGACCATTTGACACCCCTAATATAATCCATCACCAAGTGTTATTATTATTACTAATATGGAACCGTGGGGGTTATTTCTATTTTAATTTATTTAAGTGATATATGTGGAATTTGAAGTTAATCAATTTCTTAACATGTTTTTACATTAGAGTCAATCATTTTTTATATATATATATAGAGAGAGATATTTTAAGTTGCTAATTATTGTAATTTATAGTATTTTTTACGTAATTTTCACATAATATATATTATTCCTCTTGTGTTGATTTATGTGATACAAATGAAATTTCAAAAGTCAATCAATTTTTTTTATAATTTTTTTTTTGATATTTAAGTTATATTGTGATTTACAATATATTTTATGTATTTTATATGATATATCTTTCTCTTTATCCCAATTTATGTGATATAGATGAAATTATGAGAGTTAATGAAATCTTTTATATATTTTCAAATATTTTGAAACTATTAATTATTATGATTTATAATATTTTTACATAATTTTTTAATATGTATAAAGTGATAAAAGACAAAAAAAAATTAAAAAGAAAACTTTAAATTACCAAACTACCCCTAGCTACAAGCAGACGAAGTGCTGCCTGCGAAGATAGTATAGTAATAATTATTTTCATTCGGTGTTCATTTATTAAATTATAAATTGTTTAGTTAAAACCAAATTATTGAAACTACTTCTCAATGTGCAGCTTAAAATAACACTAATTAAGTCGGAAATGTTTTTTTGGTAGGATAACAATTTTTATTTAATTAATCATTTTATAAAAATATTTTTATTCAATATTAAATCGATAATTTTGTTTGACTAAGATTTTAAAAGTGCTAATGTGAAGAAAATTAGCATATAAAAAAGGGTTAATGAAACTATACCCTCACTAACTAGTAATATTTGCCAACTCGCGTAATTTTTCCTATAAAAAGAAATAGTTTCTACTATGTGAAATGAGACGGATTAATCTTTCCTAAAAAAATGTGAAATACCTTAATTTTCTTAAATAAACAAATCATTTTCTTTAAAAAAAAAAAACACTTTTGACTTCCTAATAAAAAAAAAAAAACATACTTCTGACTTTTAGAAACTTGGCCAAACAAATTATCTTTCTCATTTTCCTCCTCCCTAGACCCTATTATGTATGAGTCTCTTTTGATGTTTTTATGAGCTCAAATAATTTTTTTACTTTAGTGATAATTCGTACTATGTTTTTCATATTACATGCATGTGTTATCAAATAAGAAGAACTAACCAAAAGGATGAGGATTTTCGAATAATATATCTTCTATATTTTGATCTAAAAAAGAAACAAACTCATATACTACCATAGAAGTTTTTTTTTACATAATTATATTTTTCATGGCGTTAATTCGTTTAGTTTATTTCATTTTGGATTTGTCTTCAATAAGATAATTGCAGAGTTCTAGAAGCTAGAGGACATTTTAATTAAATTGTCAAAGAAGTAGGAAATGCAGTTATAACAAGTCTAAATAGTTGAACTTACCAAACAACTCTAATATTTTTTTATGAGAAAATTCATCCACTTAATTAATTAAATTAATTTGAAAGAATTAATTGCATTAGGCCTGTTACGACTGTTGACTATATAACGTCTCCATCAATCGTTTAGTAAACGCTTCATTAATTTTTGACAAAAATTCAAATTTATATACTACCATTAAAGGTGCGTTCAAGTTTACCTTTCAAAATTTGGAAAAGAGAGGTGAAATACTCAACAAACTATTGACAAAATACTTTACATTCATGCTGGGGAATTGATTAATGTGACAAGTACTTTAATTACATACACCTAATTTGAATAAATAATCTTACATAATATAGCAGGAAAATTTTATAAATGTATTTTTGATCTTTATAATAATAAAATTAAAATTTTATACACCACTTCATGCGGTCACGGGGTTCTTCAAACAAAAATGTAGTATATGAGATTTGAACTTGGAACTTCAAAAAGATTTTTGAACCACCTAAACAACTAAGTCAACCTCTAGTCATATGTTTAAAGGAATCAAAATCTATATAAACAATTGGACATATAAAAATTAATTTTTTTTTTTTTTTGTTGTGCCCTTGCGTCCCCTTAGATCCACCCCTAGGGCATAAGTTCTTTAGAAATCAAACCTATGTACGGACATAACATATCGAATATTGTGATATAAAAATATTTTATGAAAAAATTATTTATTATGAAAGGCATAAATTAAAGATCAATCAAAATTGGGACAAAATTGCAAATGGCCCTTCTTTTAGCCCTGGTATTCCCCAAAGCTTAATGTGAGGTTGGCCATATAATGGTTAGTGTGGACATGACCCACAAATATTGTCAATTTTAGCCCAATTGGATTCAATCCCAAGCTGTTAACCAAACCAGATCCAACGAGTATGGCTAAATTATTGGGCTTGGAATTTTGTGGGTTTTAGTTAGGGGAAATTGTATAAAATAGCAAACTATTAATTCAAATTAAATGCTATAACCACAGTTTGATTTAATTGTAATCGTAGCAAACTGTTGTCATTCGCCTCTCTCCCTGAAATTCTCGCTCACCACTCTCGTTTTCTCACTGGCAGTCTCTCCCTCGCCTCTCTCACTTTTATACAAACACAAATGTATAAAATGTGTTTGTATAAAGTGAGAGAAAACTGTATATATACATATCTTTTCGTTCGCCTCTCTCCCCAGAGAATCTCGCTCGCCTCTCTCACTTTATACAAACACAAATGTATAAAATGCGTTTGTGTTTGTATAAAGCGAGAGAAAATTGTATATACAAATACAAATACATATATTTTCGTCCTATACACTTATAATTATACAAATACAGATCTTTCTCTGCCCAGTTTTCTTTTGTCTTTCTCGCTTTATACAAACACAAATTATACAATTGATTCTTCTGTATATGTATACCGAAACAGATTATACAATTGATTCTTTTGTATATGTATACCGAAATATACATATTAATAGTCATAGAAAACATAAAGTTTGTTATGGAGCGCAATTATAAAAACTATATTTATAGCATACAAATATGATTTTTATGTTTGTGAAACCTAAATTTTACTCTGTTAATTATGAATTGATGTATACATAATACAATCAATTGACATTCACCAATTACAAATAGCAACTTTTTTTTTTTTTGGAAAATTATGCAAACATTTAATCTATACTAGGAACTATAGCTATAATTTAAGAAAACTGTAATTCGTAGCTATGGTTTTCCCAATTCTTGTTATTCACCTTATTTGTATAACTCGCCTGATTACGAATCCATAATTTATATAATTCGATTTCTGATTGGATAAATACAAAATTTTATATATCCTTACCCTAGCTATTTGTAAACGATTTATAAAATATTCATAATAAATCACCTTGTTTGTATATTGGCAAGCGAAATATACAAAGAGATTCTGAAAATACAGAATTTGTATATACTTCTTGTAGTTTTGACTTGCTCTTAGGCTACCGTTGACCGGCTTCACGAGACCATTTTCGATCTACACACACATGGCTAAGCACTATTGGGCGGAGCTTTCTCAATCCAAGCTAACAATACTTAGCCTATTTGTATATTCGCAAGCGAAATATACAAACAGACAGAAATATACAAAGTGCAGCCTCCATATATAGAACAGAACTATAGCTATGACGCGCAATTATCGAAACTATAGTTATAGAGCCTTATTATGTCTAATATGTTTGGTATTTTTGAATTTTTCTCTTTTTTTCTTTGCTCCTTTAGTTAGTTGGTTTGATCATGATATTTTAAATGGGCTAGCCTAAGTTAATCCCATCAGGCTAGGAGGCTAAATGTTACAGTGCTCATTTAATTTTAAAACAGGCAGAAAAGATAATTTTGTAACCTCATCCAATTAGTGAGTGACTGGTAGACCTAGCTCATTTTGAGGACTATAACAATAGTAAGATAGGAATACATACAGGTTCCTGTAGAATTTATTCGAAGGAACAACTCAACCTGGAATAATCTAGAATCCACTTGCTTGCACTCATCGTTATGGTTATCGAAATGAGATAGATAAAAATATTCTATGGAATTAGCTTATCTGATCTCACCTTATATATGATATAGCTAATACCACAATTTTAATATAAACTAAATCCAAAAATTAATTAATATTCATTATCAAACTCAAGATAAAATAATTCCTCATTTTATTTCGAGATTGTTATTGATTGTAGCATCAACCAAACAATCCCAAAGGTACATGTACTAAAAGGAGAGCATATCTCTACAAAGAGGCCCAAAGATATATACCAAATGAGCACAAAATTAAAGCTAAAAACACAACACTTTCATTTCTTTAATTTAACTATTTTCCTCGAAGTCCACAAAATCAAATTAAAGCATCAAAACCAAAAAATGAACAATATAAAAGGAAGACAAATTCCATAAAATCCCAAATGAAAATAAAAAATAAAAAAATGTTGATCATCACAAATCTTACACAACACTTGTTATCTTTATTCAAACTCTCTTCTACTCTTTCAATTTTCTTCCTTTACTTCTTCTACACTTTCTTACTTCTTAATAATAATAATAATATTCACCTTGTTAAAGCTCACGTTTTTATCTATGCAGGTTGTTCACAAGACAAATATCAACCAAATTCTCCTTTTGTTCAAAGTTTAAATTCTCTACTCTCCTCATTAGTTTCTTCTTCTTCACAATCTCTTTACAATAGTTATGCTTTTGGAAATGACACTTCAGCCCCTCAAGAATCGTCTATTTATGGTTTATATCAATGTAACGGTGACCTACAATTAAAAGACTGTTCAACATGTGTGGCAAGTGCTGTTGGACAAATGAACGTAGTTTGTCCATACAATTTTGGTGCTATTTTGCAGTTAGATGATTGTTATGTGAGATATGAACATGAAGATTTTATTGGAAAACCGGACACAAGTTTAAGGTATATACTGGCCTCATCTAAAAATTTAAACTGTACATACTTTTATTTACTTAATTATATTATATGATGATTTTAACAGGTATAACAAGTGTAGTAAGAATCAACTACGAGGAGACGGAGAGTTCATTAGGAGTAGGGATGAGGTTCTTGCGGGATTAATGCAAGGTGGTGGTGGGGTGACGGGTTCTAAGGTTAGTGGGTCGGGTTCAATAGAAGGATTTGCACAGTGTTTGGGTGATTTGAGTCCTGAAGATTGTTCTGCTTGTATTTCTGAGGCTGTTTTGAAGTTGAAGGACATGTGTGGTGATGCTGCTGCGGCTGATGTTTATTTGGCTCAGTGTTATGCTAGATATTGGGGTTCAGGTTATTATCACTCTTCCGGTAAGAGTTTAACTTCTTTACCTTGATAGTATAAAGTAATTAGTTATCCATCACGAAAAATGAAATTATTTATTTATTGATGGTTTAAATATTCTTTGTACTATCAATATAGATGTTAGTTATTTCATTTTTGTACTTTTGTTTTTAAAAGTAATACAAGGATAGTGGAAGAGTTTTTAGATGGTTTATTTGATAAAAAATTGAACTTGATAATCATAGATGATATTGAAGTGCATGACTCATAATATAGGTTGTCTTGCTTTCTTATGAATAGTGTTATAACTTTCAATATGTAATTTATAAGGAAATTATACTATTGCATAAATTTGATATAAGACTAAATTTTAGAGTCACAACTTCTTGATATAATTACTCTCTTCGTCTCACATTAACAGTAACTTTAGCTCATAAAAAAATGATTCTAAATATCATCATAGGAATTTAAAATTTAAATTTGTAATTACTCCCTCCTTCCCAAATTAACAATTACTTTAGCTCATAAAAAATGATTCTAAATATCATCTTAGAAATTTAAGATTAAAAATTTGCAATTTTTTCAAATATAGCCTTATAATTCTTTTTTTTATGTTGATCAATTTAATTTTTTAAAATCTAATAAATAGGATATTTTAATAAATTCTATCTTGTATTTTTAATGGGCGTACAAAGAGCTAAAACAATAATTAAAATGGAACCGAGGATTATAGAACTTTGCTAGTTCATTAAATTGATTTTTTTTCTTTTGTGATTGTTTGTGTTTTAAATTAACATTTTTTTCCAAATTAATTCATGGGGGACGTTTCAAGCCACTTATATATACGATAGGATAGAAAAGCAAAAGAATCAATCACATTTTCCGAAAACAAATTATATCCAAAAATATTCTTTTCCTATAGCATAAAGTTAGGAATAATCCACTTTAATTTAAATCTCTAGGGAATTTGTCCATTGGGATATCTTTTTTGTTTTTAAAGTTGTTATTCCCTCTTTCTTTTAAGTTTCACCTTCCACTTTGTTCCTATCGTACATACATAAAGTCCCTTTATATCATATCAAAATGGCACAAAGTAACATTTGTACAAGAAAGTAGGTCAAAATCCCTATAGAAAACAGAATTCGTAATGCTTATCATATCTTCTATGATTTGCCTTGAAAGTGGCACTTCAAATATCGCAAATTACAAAACTCAGAAGCAGTTATCGTTGAAAAAGTGCGTAATAATTCAGAATCAATAGTTAACCACTCTTGTATCAGAAACGAATGGGGCTAATAAGCAATTCACTAAAGTTGTGGAATGTCAAAATACATAAAATAAGTAACATCTTTTCCAAGTTAATTTATGCCGTATTTATATCAATAACCTTTTGTGTCTATTTTTTATTAAATGATGAGTCGGGACTTGTTAACATTATGTTTTAAAAATGAATTTGATTATATATGTTTACTCAATTTGTGAACAGATCGATCCAACGACGATGACGTAGGGAAAACAGTCGCAATAATCGTTGGAGTATTAGCTGGGGTTGCTGTTTTCATCGTTCTCCTCTCAGTTTGCCGCAAATCTATAGGTTAAATTTCTATACTAAATTAATTTATTACGGTATCACAATTTCTATACGATATTTGGCCTTATATTATATCTTTCGACCACTCTCTAAACTCTAGTTGTCAGTCAAAATATGCGAGATCTTGAACTAACTTTTAAAATTGAATTAGAATCAAAGTTTAATTTCTTTATCGTCTTATTATTATATTATAAATTTTTTTTGTCTTAATAAAGTGTAGGGTAAAAAGAGAAAAGAGTAGCTTAAGCATGGTCAAGGAATTGAAAGGTCGACTTCTGTGGGTTTATTTGTTAGAAAGCAATTATGAGTTCCACTTTTATTTTATTTTTGTTAATTTATTAAATGCAAATTGTTAGGTGTATGGACTTCTATTTTTGTTTATTAGAAGCTATCATCATGAGTTCCACTTACTTTTATTAATTTATATTAGACACAAACTTTAGATATGCCCAAAAAGTTGAATTTTATCTTTTGGCATATATTTTAAAATTCAGCGACTGATGAGACCAACTTTGGCATAAAGAATCGTCATCCTTTAATTATCAACCAATTACATTTCAATGAGACAAACTTTAGTGGGAATATTTTAGAGATTTTCTTATCGAATGTGCAATCCAGCATATTGTTAGATTCTTCTGCGATAAAAAATAGGAAAAATTACAGAAATCTCACATTTTAGTTTACTTATTACCATTATCTCCTATAAGTTTTATAAATTTCCAAAATCCCTCATTTTCGCGCATTAGATTAGTGTATCTCGCGCATCAGATTAGTGTATCATGTATAAAATGTACATCAGATTAGTGTATCATGTATAAAATGTAATGTATCTTACTTAATGATTAATGTATCTCGCGCATCAGATTAATGTATCAGCGCTTATATTATTGTATCCGTTTGAGGGATTTCTGTAATTATAAACTTTTAAGGGATAGATAGTAATTTTGCCTTAAAAGTATGTGATTTCTGTAATTTGCCCAAAAATATTGCTTGAGTGACTAGGTTTTATGTTGTCTTCTTTTAACTTTCATGCGAATATTGTCTTAACTAGGTTTAGGCATATTTCAATTCAAATCGAAAGTCTGCATTGAATTTTTTAAAATTGGGTTTTGGTTTGTTGGGACATCAATTTAATTTTTAAGAATTCAATTATTCAATTTGGTTTTTGGTTTTTAAAATTTAAATTTAATTAACCAAAGAATCGAATCCATTAATTAAATAGTACTATTAATTTAGGCTATATTTGTAACAGTTTACATTTATGTGGGTACAACCAAGGAAATAGGGCCAAAACAAAGGGCAAATTACAAAAATCACATACTTTTAAGGCAAAATTACAATATATCTCTTAGAAGTTTATAATTATAGAAATTTCTCAAACGGATACAATAATATAAGCGCTGATACATTAATCTGATGCGCGAGATACATTAATCGTTAAGTAAGATACATTATATTTTATACATGATATACTAATATGATGTATATTTTATACGTGATACACTAATCTGATGCACGAGATACAATAATATAAGCGCTGATACATAAATCTGATGCGCGAGATACACTAATCTGATGCACAAAAATGAGGGATTTTGGAGATTTGTAAAACTTATAGGGAATAATGGTAATAAATAAACTAAAAGGTGGGATTTCTGTAATTTTTCCCAAAACAAATTCCACCAATATCCAGCTGACTTCCCAATTTACTTTTGTTTGCTTTCAACTGTAAAAAGCCCAATTATCATACAAAAAGGCCGAATATGGTGATTTACAAATTGCAAAATAACCGAAATTGTAACAACCGAACTGACATGAAAATATTTCAGGTAAGATTCGGCTAACATTATCGAAAATCAAGAACGAACTAAAGTTTTAAACCAAATTGAACTGACAGAACACCCAACCCTAGTACTAACTCTTCTTCCACCTTGTTAATATTGGGTTTTATCGAGTATTTATAATTTGCTCTTCAAATGGATTGATCTTTAATTTTTACACTTTAAATAGATTGATTTTTAATATTCATTCTTAAAAATAAAACTTATATCTAACGAGACATAAATTCTTTAAATTGGAGGATATATAAGCCTGTCAACTAGATCGGATCAAACATAAGATAATGCTTCACCATAAAATATGTATAAAGTAAGGAAGAGACGTGCAGGATGATTAATGTTGAAAATAAAATAAAATTTAGGTATTATCATGATGAATATTGCAAACACATAATTGGTCTAATTAGTCAATAATTAAATATTTGAGAGAGACTTTCATTAATCCCCATCAAGTAACTATTTTAGTTGGTGACCTATGTAATGCATGTGTGGTACGTTAACATGATAATGCGCACTTAATGTGGTGTTCTTGACTTAATATACATACTTAAATTTATAACCACAGTTTACTTAATTATTTTCCGAAAACTACAATTGAAAAAGTGCTTGTCACACTCTTGTATTAAATTATTTAAGTGTTTAATTAAAGCGCTACATGTAGCTTATCAATATTAGTCAATGTTTCTGCCTAAAATGTTTGCGGATAATAATGTTTCTACTTTCTAATCACATAATTATACCAGAAAGCTGGTGAGGTATCATGGATAGTAATGGATCCCTATGGGGCCAATGAATTGAGATTATATCAAATTAATCCAAGTGGTTATGATTAATGAGTTTGAAGTAATTTTACTTTATGGGTGTGTCCCGTTACAGAAAAAAAATATTTATCTTTTTCATTTTCAGTTAATCAAAGTTTTGAAAAAATTGTCTTTATCATATAAATGCTTGTAAGATAATATTTTTTGCTTACGTAAAAATTACACACAAAAAAAAGTAAAAAACTTATTTATTTCCTTAAAAAAATTTCATGTTCATACCAAGTGCACCCCATTATTATCTTATGAATAATTAAGGCGCATTATATACTAAAAATGACACTCCTCAGCCCTCATATATGCTTTTTTCGGATTTGATCTCTTAACTACCTCTCCCTATCACCATTTAGTTTGAATTATCTCTCTTTTAATATGTGTAAACAATATAATCTAGTATTGTATTTGAAATTATGCGCAATTTGTGACATATAAATCCTTAAGAGCCTGTTACAACAAATAAAAGTAATATAATGAGACACATTTTTTGAAGTATACTAATTAACCAAGTATTAATATATACTTCCTCCATTTTCATTTTACGTGATATTGTTTGACTTGACATGATGTTTTAAAACAAAAAAATTTAAAACTTGTGTTCTATAATAATCCTTAAATTTATGTGTGGTGGTAAAACATTTCATTAAAGCTAAAAAGGAGAATTTTAAAGTTAAATTGGTTTTAACTATAGCAAGGTGAAATTTGTTTTGAGACGGACTAGAAAAAAAAAAGAGTGTCATATAAAATGGAATGGGGGAGTATAACTTAAACTCAGCTATAAATAGTACTCTATCCGTTCCATTTTATATGACATCATTTGAATTGAGACGATATTTTTTTTAAAATAAACTTTTAAAACTTGTGATCTAAGTCAGTAAAAGTATATCTGAAAATCATTTTAGTAAGGATAAAAATGAAAATTTTAAAGTTAAATTAGACCGCATGAGTAATATTTGTTTCCAAGCAATTTTGTGGCCAAAAAAAAAAGGATCTAGCTAACAATCAAAATGACATTGGTCATGAACTTTGAACTTTAGTAGTATACAACGAATATTCTCAATTCAACAATTTTCTTTCTAAAGAAAGAATTAGCTTGGGAATACAATTACAAATACAAACTAGTTGCTCAATTACACATTTCTATATTTGAGCAACATGAATTATTATGTCCATGCTACATACAAATTGACAATTCAAAGCAGTATATATGACAGTCCACAATAACAAAGACATTATAAGATATATACCAAATCAAAGACCAGAAGTGAATGGCACATTGGTAGCTGGAATCCAAGCATTTCCAGCAATGAAATTAGCAGGGGTAAATTTAGATGCCTCAGCTGAACTCGTAATAACTCGATAACCTCCCCAATTAACTCGATTTCCAGTCGATGAACCAGGTCCCGTGTTCAAATACTCTCCATAATACAACGTATTCAACGCGAAATTACCACTCCATGGCAACCATCCTTCAGAATTAATCAATCCATCAAGAAATGTTTTCATCACAACGGTACGCGAATATTTTTGCCATGGCCTTCCTAAATATGTCCTAACTGATTTCGTAGAACCAGCTCCAGTGATTCTACAATTATGAATCGAAATTCCAGTGTTTTGATTCGGGTCGGTTCGGCCTTGGGCTGTCACAGTGTTGATTTTATTCGGAGGGTCTCTAGCGAAAATGTTACAATTTTGTAACACAACTGCTGCGTTACCAAATATAAAATCGACGGTACCATAAATATCACACTCTTTGTAAAATTGCCTATTGGAATGAGCATACAGAGTGTCTTGATACCCTTCAAAGCTACATTGATAAAATACTGAAAGGTCAGAGCCAGATCGAAGGGCTACTGCTTGGTGCTTTTGGGGGCCAGCAGTGTTTCTAATTGTTATGCCTTGAGCAATAAATCCATCACCAGAAGCACCTGACATTTTAAGAAATTAAAAGAATATTAGCATATGCAACTATACAAATTACATTAATTAGTAATACTAATTTTTAGTAGTTTTTTTTTAAAAAAAGAAGTACGAACCAATAATAATATATAGTTGACTGTCAAATCATACTTTTTCTAAGGTTTAATACTTAGGACGGTAGAACTATTGAAGGTACATATCTAAGGTACGAGTGGCATTAACCATTCTCTGTTTCAATTGGTTCCTTTGGAGTATGATAGTCAAATTAATTAATGTTCAAAATATTATAAGCCACAATGATTAGCAATTTAAAATAATTCAAAGTATTTTTAAAATTACTATCAAAGAAAAATATTTTTGACCATACAAATAGTAACCATGACAAAGAAATCAAAACAGAGGAATACTGTGTGTTTAGAGAGAGCACCTTTAAAATTCTGTTTTACACTAAATAAGATAATTTATAGCTATATAAATTTTTAGGATTTGCATTGGACCACATATTTTTTTTTTAAAAGTCATTTTTCCCCTTAATTTCTTCCTATCAGTTAAATGATCCTACATAATTGAAACATTGGGAGTATAAGTACTACCTACGTTGCTATGGCGCTTTGCCTTCCTAATTATTGAAGTCAATAACTATTCAATGATTTAAGTTACATATAAGGGAATTAAAAAACGTTTTTGCACGCACACAGAAAAAAGAAGGTATACTCACTCATAAATATCTTTAGCGGCAATTAATTAATGGCAACAGTTCAATTGTCGCTAAATATGTATTCTTAGCAGCAATTAGCACTCTTTGTATATGTCCCTAAAATATTTAGCAACGTTGGATCTAATGACACTTAACTAATCCCGGTAAAGACTTTAACACTCTTTATTAATGTGTATATTTATTACCGCTAAAAATTATTTTTGTTACCATGGTAAAACCCAAACTCATAATAATTCAATTTCCTTTTTCAGTTTTTCCTTTTAGCCCAAGTTATGTACGACATGATCATTTGTGTATGTGGTAAAAAAATATACGATGTATGTTTATCCCAAACTAAAAAACAAAGCACAAAGAATTTAGTATTGTCAATTATGCAATATTTTTTTTGTTTTACCTTCTGTCTCAATTTTTATAATAATGATACCTTTCAATTTTAAAATTCAAAAAAGTCTTTTATTTCTTAAAATATTTAGTATTGCCAATTATTGTGACATATTATTTTTCTTTCACGATGAAGATCAAACTGTTTGACTGTGCCAGAGTGTACTTACCAACTGTGGCTGATCTAAAGGTAGTGGATCCACTTCCAACACTTTTGCTTCCAGTAATAATTGTCTTTCCAATTCCATCTCCAATCAACATAACATTTTTCACCTTTTCTCCAATATCAACATTTTCACTATAAATCCCAGCCTTCACATAAATCACAAATCTCCCACCTCCTTTCTTCTTGGCAGCAGCATCCACAGCTTCTTTCACTGTCTTAAAATCTCCTGAACCATCAGTAGCCACCACTACATTCGCCTGAGAAGCCGTCGATGACGACGATGACGATTGCAACAATTTTCTATCACCAGGAGATACCCAAGTTGGAAATCCATCAACTTGAGTATTACTACTTTCAGTATAATAACCATGATTTAAAGCTAAAGCGTTACTAATTAAAGATGACACATTATTTGACATTAGTGGCATAACATAATCCGTAACACCTAATTCTTCGAAACCTGCTTTACATGTTTCGAGATTTGTTAAGGCGGTACTTAACCATGTTTGAGCATCAGTAGCTGAGCATTTAGTGTTTGGATCAACTGTACGTTTGATTTTGTTGATTGAGTGTTCATAGAGTTCAACACAATCGGTCCATGCGTTTTTTTCGCGCTCGTTACGACATTTTGGACCTAGTGAATATGTGGTCATTTGGGCACGTAACGCACGGTCTAAGACCAAGTCTAGTGACACTTTTAGAAAATCGGATTTTTTTATGATAGGAGATGTAATTTTGGGATTTTGTGATAAGAAGTATTCACAAGTTTGTGGATGAGGTGTTTGGGTGCACCAAGCTTTTATGACTGCGTTGGAGTAGCCATTTGTTGTGGATGGGAAAATGAAACAAGACATAAATAAAAGTGGGAAAATCAAATGAATATTAGCCATGGTAAGGAGTTTGTAATATGGTTTTCTTGAGAGAGAAGTGTGTTTGTATGTGGTGGCTTTAGGCTTCTTTATATAGATATAGGAATATAAGAGGTACAAAGGAATGTCAAAAACTAAGTGATGGGGATGCACCATCCTCTTTTTCCCTTAATTTTGGATTAAGGCATGAATCGTGAGAACAATACGTGTGGCTATTTCTTAGGTTTTGGAAGAAAATAATCTTAATCTTAAGTATAAAATTAAAAAAAAAATAAAGTCTGCTGGTAATTATGTATGTTTGTTGATTTGACAAGGAAATTAAACTGATGAAACAAGGTACCAACTTAAAAAATGAAAAACAGGAAGCTAGAGAGGGCGGCGTCCCTTGTGTATTCCTATATGTACTACCACATATTAGATTTTGACTAATTAACTAACTAACTAACATTAAATTATCACTTAATACATTTGTAATCTCTTAAGTTTGGTAGTAAATTTTATTTAGAGAGTCGAATCACAATATGTTATTTCAATTGAGATCTAAACATATGATAGAGTGTTCTAATTATTAGCACTTTCCGTTCAAGTTCTGAAAAACTTTTGTGTGTGTTCTTAAACGTACCAACTTAATAGTAGCTAAGTTAAGTTTATTCCAGTTAAGTTGGTAGCTTAAACATGTTACTATCTTTATTTATACGCAATATTTATTGTTATAGTAATTTTTTTTGTGACAATTGAATTAATTTCGTTGCATCGAGAGTTGCTAAAGCTTTTAGTAGTATTTATGTAGAGTACTGATTAAAAATATTTATATTATATATATAAAAATTAATTATATTATTACCGTTAAATAATTATTGCAAAATTCTGTTGTAGACTTGTAGTGGATATAATATTGGTCTTTCTCTTTTCTTAAATTATTTCTTCCAATACTAGATAAGGTGCTCCACTTGCCACTCGTTCACATTTATGATGGGATATAAAAATAATTGGATGATATCATTTTTATTTTTGTTTTTCCTTTTACCATATCTAAAGAACATAAACAAATCTTTGGTATCTAATACAAAAAAATTAGAAAAAAACTTTTTTATTATTTTCTGTCTAATGAATTACGGACAACACACGATCAGTTAGTGTAGCAAAATTATTTCAAGCTGTCTTAGCTTCTGTAACTAGCTTGAACAATTTAATATTTTATACATCGAAGTGAATTGGGAAAATTATTTTCTCGAACAGAGCGAATCAATAAATTGCATTGCGAATTTTTTAAGTAGGCTATTATTACGTTTAGTAATTAAATAAAACTATCACTATAACTGATTAGAGCTCAAAGTACTTCTGATGTAATTTCTCAAGATTTGCTTAAATAAAGCAATTTATTTGTTTCAAGTCATAGTCCATATTACTTATTGAAATTTAATGACCTACTCTTAAAATTAAACTTTTTCAACCGACTTTGAAATTTTAATTTCTAGCTAGCTAGCGCCCTCATATGGCATATTTTTCTATGGGAGCGTTGAGTGATGGTTGCACCTTCAAATTAGTGCATATCATTTTCAAATCATCGGCCTTAAATGATGTCCTAATCCAAAAAAAATATATGTAAAAAACAAAAATTAACTTATTTCAACTGACAATACAAATAATATTTTTTTTACAAAATTAGTGAAGTCCAATTAGTCATATATAGAAAGTCGTAGAGTTATTTTCTAGCCAAAGCCCAAATGTCCTTCAGCAAGTAAAGTAACATTGTATACTTGTACCAATTAATTTCTACACTTGACAATGTACTTGTAGTAAAAACATTCAAATTAGGAGACATTTTATTCACGTTTTAATTTATTGAAGTATACTTTTTATTAGACGACAATTTAGGAAGTTCCATATAAGCTAAATAATTATTGGAAAATGCATGCACGTCTTTAAAAAGTGAAACCATGAACAACTATGTATGTACTTTTAAGGATACGGAAAACACAAAAATGGAATTCTCAACTGACTCACACGACAAACATAGTTGTTCACTTCTGCCCTACAATTTATAGTAATTGACTGCCAGCTCCAATATGAAGCGTGTCATTTTGGGTAACATATAATTCATGAACAATGTTTAAAAAAAAAACATATTGTGATGGGGATAATAATGTTAGAATAGTTGTATTGATGAGAGTATGAGAGAGAATAAATGTTGGAGTGAATTGTATGAGGTTTTTTCTCTCAATATTTTATACTCTTATATTCATATAGTGAATTATTCATCTCTTCTTGTGGATGCAGATCGATTGACTGAATCACGTTAAATATTTGTGTTTCTTCTGGTATTTCTTTTCATTTGTCTTCTTACTCATGGTCTTCCGAGGTTTGCTTTGTTAGTTTCTGCACGACACCTACTTATTTTGGTTCTAACAAAGAAGTTACTCTATCAAAGCCAAATTATTGAACTCCCTCCTTTCAAAATACATAATAAGCGTTTCGAAACTTTGATAAATAAATAATAATACGATATTGTGGATAATTCGAACTAAATATCATTAGTTACCTTATTAACATTACAAATATAATTATTGTTAGTTAACATTTATGCTCCAAAAATTAGTGATTTAACGATAATAATTTTCGAATGTCATGAAGATCGAAGACTTGTTTAATTAATTTATTGTGTCATATATGCACGTAAAGATAATCCACTTTTTCGAGCATACATGGACAATATCGTTGTACGCAGTTTAAATTATTGACGTTAGCAAACTTGAAAATGACAATTAAATAAACGGGCTACAATAATTTTAACAGTTTGGAAGGGGGAGCTGTTTCAGTTGCTAGGCATTGAAATTATTGGGTGCTTCCATTATGAATGAAAGAAAATATGTCAAATCATCATAACTGAATTATTGAATGGATAGAGTTGTTTTATTTTCTTTATCATCACGTAAAAGCACATTAATTTCATGCAACTAATCTTTTGATGTGTGTGTGGTATTATAAACAAATTAATTAGAAACATCTAAATCGTATTAATTACATGGAAATAATAAATTTAAAAGTGTTCATACATACATGATTATTGGTTGATGTTATGGTTATTTAAATTAGAGACGGATCCAAAATTTAAACTTTAAAAGCTTAGCATTTAAGGGAGTATTTTACTTGTTATAATTTTAAAGTTATGAATTTGTACCTACTATTATTATAATTATATTGAACTTTTTTACTTATAAATTTATGTTCTGGTTCATCAAAAGTACTTGATTTGGATGAACCTAATACCACAAGGCTGGATTCGTTAGATCCTGACTCCTGGGTCAAATACCAACTTGCTCAACTTTATACTTTTAAAACACCCTTAGGGATCGTTTTGGTAACAGGAGTGGGATAGATAAAGTTATTTTATATCTCATTCTATATATGTGATAACTTATATATTTTATCATTATAGTACATAAATTATGGGATAAATAATCTTGCATTTTGTTATGAGATTGTTATTCCTTATCCCTCGTACAAAACGCCCTTAGGTTGCATTCTGAAAGGGGAAAAGTTCAATGAAATTTTTTCTAGGAAAACAAGTGGGTTTTTACTTATTTTCTTTGTATTACGTAAGTAAAAAATATTATCCTAAAAACATTTGATAAAATCTAGACAAATACTATAGTTGTGGGGTGGGTGGGGTAGTGAGGATGAGGGTAGGAGGTGGGGTGATGAGGTGTGTTAGAGGATGGGAGAAACACAATCAATATGAAACGGAAATTTATGTTCCTGAAAATTTTATTTTAAAAAAAAATTGATTAACCAAACCGAAAAAAATGAAAAACATTCGCTGTAAAATGTTTTTCTTCTGTACGAATTCACTCTTAGTTAATTTTTGAATAGAGTGCACATTAAGATATGAGTAAATTAGAAAAAAAAAATTAAAAAAAATATTTATGATTTTTTTAAGAGAGAAATAATGGGGTGATTCTATATGGTGTTTTGCTGCCTTATTATCAAGAAATTAAAGAATATGTTGTAAGACAAGAATAATATTATTTACTGGCAACAAGGAAAGAGAAAAAAAAAATTAACTAAGAAACAAGCTCATCAAGATCCCTTATAAAAAAAAAATAGTAAAAGGGAATAATTCCACACCCTGATCGTATAAATATTAGAATCATTAACAGATATTTCTTTGTAATATATATGCGATAAAATAATACAACACAACCAATCAGTTGCAAATGAAGAGAAATTAATTGCTTATAATAATTTATTAATTAATTATTAGTGTAATTATTATTATGGTTGACTAGTTAATTTAGGGATTGATCTAATCCAGTGGAATAGTATGAGATATGACTATATGTTATATATCCACTAATTAATTAGTTTTGGTAGGTGGGAGCTAGAAGTCTGCCTTCTTTTTTCCCTTCAAAATTCAGATTAATTTAATGAGCATAATGTATACTTTTCTACTACCTAGTACAACTCATTTTATAAATACTGATAATTATTTGATAGGCCGCCTTATTTGATATTTAAGAAGCAACAGACTGGCATAATATTTTCTTTTGATGAACTTTCGACGAATAATTATGTATTTATTTTGAGTCTTTTTTTTCAACTCTCTATTTTCTTATTTTACAATGATGAATTGTCATAATTTATTTTGTAACAAACACGGATCATAATGACACAATAATAAGTGACATAACAGAGGAATATAATTAACCCACAGTTAAAGGTTTCTTTTTTCTTTTTGAGGAAAAGGGTCAAAAATACCCCTTAACTTTAGTTTATTAGTTGATTATATCCCTGCCGTTAAAACGAAGTTAGTTTTACTCCTACCGTTACTAATTTCACCATATGTACCCCTCATTTGACGAAAATCCCCAAATTGACTCAAATTAACCCGAATTTTAAAAAAAAGACCCATTCCCCATTTTAAACCCAATGCCCCGACCTAACAATCTTCTCCTTAGTTGCCTTCCCAGTCAACATGAACACCCAAACCTAGAGCTCATGCTTTTCAAGAGAAAACTCTGATGGATGGTAAGCATCAACATACGTGTTCGAGTTGGACCAAGTTGGTTTGATTCGAGTTGATTGGGATGGAGAAATGGATTCTCCTACCCATGATCCACATTCTAGCAAAAATCAACTGATTCCATCGTGCCAATTGAGAGATCTACAAAGGCGATTCTGTTGAGAATCGCCATGATTGTGCTTTCAATTTTGGGCCACCTCTAATGAAATTCGTAAAGATTCGACTAGTGGGGATTACTCCCCTCAACTGGAGGTACATCTCACAGAAATTACAAGTAAGATGGATGGTGGGAACACCGGCAAGGAGGATTCCGACGAAATCACCGGACCTCCGATGACTTTTAACACTCAACATCTACACAAAAAAGAACTGGACAGTGTTAGTAACCCCACCACTCAGGAAACTAATGAGCAAATCCAAATTGATGTGAATGTCACCATAGAGACTCAAGGAATCATGTTGGACAAGAATTAGAAGGCTCAAGCTATATTTTTGCACAAGTCCCATGATTTGCTGAATCAAGAAAATAAGTAAATTGATGTATTTGATCGTGGGGAGCCATTGAACTCTTCCAATTTCTCTTTTGGAATGCAGGTCAATACAAAAAATGTAAGATCAAATGCAGCTCAACAATATGGTCATATGGAAGTAACGAGGAATGAAGAAATCAATCAGGTGATGGAGGCAAATGAGACCAATGATTCAGGCAAGAATTTACAGGTGATGCAAAGCCTAATGGTATCAACCATGGAAGGAAAACAACACAAGAGCTACAACATCAAAGGAAATTACAATGGCTAAAAGGGAAATGGGTTATACGGGTTATACGATAAAGGGGTCAGGGCATTGGGTCTAAAATGGGGAATGGTTTTTTTTAAAAAAAATTGGGTTAATTTGAGTCAATTTAGGGCTTTTCGTCAAATGAGGGGTACATATGGTGAAATTAGTAACGACATGGGTAAAACTAACTTTGTTTTAACGGTAGGGGTATAGTCAACTAATAACTAAAGTTGAGGGGTATTTTTGACCCTTTTCCCTTCTTTTTATTTTAACTCCACCCTAATTCAAGGCCCAGAAAAACTAAAATAAAAGGAAATACAAATTAGAAGGAAAAAAAAATGTGAATGTATATAACTTAAAATTTCTTTTTAACAGAAAAAATATGAGTAAAAGTTATTATATCATATCGAACTGGATATACATCATTGGTGGCTTGAAAGGAATACAAATAAAATCATTATCTGCTGGATTGTTTAGTCGAATTCGAGTTAGATATATTGCTTCTAAATCTAAAGTATCCCAACTATAACAGAAGATATTTAGTGATAATAAAATTTTCTTTTTAGTGGCAATTAAGTTAATGTTATTATATCAAGAGTCATTAAAGTCTTTAGCAATATTCATATAAAATGTTGATTATTATTGGAAAGAATAGAGATAGTTAGTTACGCTAGGTTGTTAGAGATACTGAGCTACCAATTAGCTATAAACTGAAGTTAACTGTAGCTCTCGTGTGTGTTAGTAGTGGACACATCTATAGAATTGATTGAGATGTACCAAATTGATATATGAAAGTTATCTTCACCTAAAATTCTCTCTCTCTAATGTTCTTTCTTCTTCATGTATGTTCATAGCTTAAGGTCAATTATCTGATCATCTAAGCTTCAATTAACAAAGTTTACATGGTATTAGAGCAGTGTGATCTCTGTAGTAGATTATTTTCCGCAAAGAAACTATATTCTTCCTCGTCTTAAAGTTCATCAATGGCTGAATTGACAGTAGCCACCCTTGGGCACAATCATCCCTTGTATTTGCATTCTTCAGATACACCTAGAGTTGCCTTAATTGTGATCAAACTTAGAGGTCCAAAAAATTATGGACTCTAGAGTCGCTCAATGAAACTAGCACTATTGGTGAAGAACAAGCTAGGTTTCGTAGATAGATCTTGCCTGAAGAGTACTTACACAGGAGAATTAGCTAGCAAATGGGAGAGATGCAACGCTGTAGTTTTGTCGTGGATAACCAGCACAGTGACGCCTAATTTGTTGACCACAATTGTGTATGCGTCAAATGCGAAACGAGTGTGGGAGAATTTTAAAGAGATATTTAACAAATCAAATCTCACCGGAGTTTACCAGATTTAGACAGAGATAGCTAGCCTAAAACAAGGTAATGACTTTGTCACTGAGTACTATTCCAAAATGAGAGACTTGTGGGATGAGTTTGATGTATTAGTTTATTTTCCTTCATGTCATTGTACTGAACCTAAAGCCTACACTGATCACCTACATCAATAGAGATTGTTGATGTTCTTAATGGGATTAAATGAAACATTTAGCCATGTAAGGAGTGATATCATTCTCAAGGCAGAAACACCTAGTGTGAATCAAGCTTATGCGACTGCAATGCAGGAAGAAAGCCAAAAATTGTTAGGTGTGGTGAAATATGGTAAAGAACCACTCACTATGATGACAGGTAAAGGACACAATTTCAATTCCAAGGGAGG
The DNA here is from genome assembly GCA_036250505.1 of Solanum acaule. Classification (NCBI taxonomy): domain Eukaryota; kingdom Viridiplantae; phylum Streptophyta; class Magnoliopsida; order Solanales; family Solanaceae; genus Solanum; species Solanum acaule. The sequence continues at coordinate 23,504 of JAJOOR010005316.1, read as the reverse complement.
AAAAAAATCCCTTACAAAAGTACTTTGTGAAATTTGTGGCTACACAAATCATCTAACTGTGGATTGTTATAGATTGGTGGGATATCCACCTAATTTCAAAAGCAAAAGATAATCTACACAGTTGGGACCACATTACTCAGGCTCACATCAGGGAGGAGTAGGTGGATTTAGATCAGGAATTGCTAACAATGCCGAAACATGGAATTTTAAACCATCTATGAACAATGCATCAGTTGAAAATCAAGGACATTCTCAATTTGAGTTAAGCAATGATGAGCGTGATCAGATGAAGAACCTCTTGCATAACAAAGGACCAGCTGATTGCAAGGTTAACATGGCAGGTAATGTCTTTTTTTTTGGCTTAACCTTATGTTCATCAATGAATTATCGATTCAGGAGCAACTCATCACATCACTTCCCGTAAAGAGGTGTTAAAGGATTTACAATACCTAGAGGGACCCAACACAGTTCAGTTGCCAACATGAAAAAAAACAGAAGTAAACAATACTGAAAACTCTGTCATTTTAGGAGGTTTGACAGTAAAAAATGTTTTACATATGCCCGACTTCAAGTTCAATCTTCTATCAGATGCACAACTAACCAAGAATTTATCTTGGAGTGTTAGTTTTTTTCCTAATTTTTGTGTGTTGCAGGGTCTTTACAGTGGTAGGGTGATTGGGATTGGTAGAGAAAATAATGACATGTATCTATTGAAGGATGAAATAAATGTAGTAGTTGGTGCAACAATAAGAGACACCAATAAAGTTGACTTGTGGCATATCCGATTAGGTCATCCATCTCTTAAAGCTATGGAGCACAATAGAGCACTCAAAGATCATCTCAATACTAAGGAGCACAGCCATTGTCAGATATGTCCCATTGTTAAGCAATATAGATTAACTTTTCTTGATAGCCTTAGTAAATCTAAGCATTGTTTTCAGCTGATACATATTGGTGTGTGGGGACTATATAAGACTCCTCCCTATGACAAGAAATAGTACTTTGTCACAATTGTTGATGACTATAGTAGATTTACTTGGATTTGTCTCATTCAATGTAAAATTGAAGTTTATACTATCTTGAAAGATTATCTTGCTATGGTGCGTAATCAATTTGGTGTCAATGTGCAAGTTTTAAGGCCGGACAATGGTACTGAATTCTTTCATTCGAAATGCAACAATTTATTTTCTTCTCTAAGAATAGTTCATCAAAGCTCTTGTGCCTATACTCCCCAGCAGAATGGGGTTGTAGAGAGAAAGCATAGACACATTATGAACACTGCTAGAGCTTTACGATTTCAAAGTGGGATGCCTATTCGATACTGGAGTCATTGTGCCAAAACAACTACCTACTTGATCAACAAAATACCTAGCAAAATGTTAGAAATGAAATCACGACATGAAATGCTATATGGGAAGGGACCTAGTTTGCATCATTTGAGAGCATTTGGTTGCTTGAGTTTTGCATCAGTATTGCCTAGAGTTGATAAATTTGTCCCTAGAGCAAATAGGGCAGTCTTTATGGGATATTTTGAGACCCATAAGGGTTACAAATTGTTTTTTATTTGCAGAGATGTCACCTTCATGGTGCACATTTTTCCCTTCAAGACAGACTTTACTATTTCATTGGACATGTTGTCACCTGTTCTAGAGGAACCTATAATGACTAAAGACTTCACTCTGCATGATCCTCCTGAGACTGATGTACATCCAGCAGTTCCTACAACAAGGGATGATGCAATTGATGTTGACACTACTGGTGGAGCAACATAGTTAGTTGATACTGGTATAAATCAGATGGCTGGTGAAAGTCCAGTGACTACTTGTGATACAGATGCAACAATCATAACACTTGAAAAACCAAGAATGACTAGTAGAGCTCATAAACCACCTTTATGGCATAAAGACTTTGTCGGGGTTAAGAAGAAGGATAATGCAAGCTGCATGTATCCCATTAGAGACTATTTATCATATTCCAACATGAGTGCTATGTATCAAGCTTATGTTGTTGCAGTATCACCTATTGTGGAAACATTTACCTTCACAGAGGCCTCTACTAACCCACACATGATTGAAGCAATGCAAGCTGAAGTTCTAGCCTTGGAACAAAACAAGACTTGGACCATAGTGGATCTACCTGTCAGCAAGAAGGCAATTGGCTCTAAATGGGTCTATAAAGTGAAACGTAAGGCTAATGGTGACATAGAAATGTATAAGGCAAGATTAGTTGCTAAGGGCTACAATTAACAAGAAGGTTTGAACTATCATGAGACTTTTTCACCGGTGGCCAAGATGGTCCATGTGAGGACTGTCATAGGTATTGCTGCTTCTCATAATTGGCCTATATTCCAGATGGATGTTCACAATGCCTTTTTGCAAGAAGATTTGACTGAAGAAGTCTACATGCAGTTGCCTCAGGAATTCCAGAGGCAAGGGGCAAGCTTCTCAAGTCCTTATATGGACTCAAACAAGCTTCTAGGCAATGAAACCTCAAACTAATTGAGGCTCTAATAGAAGCAGGATTCACACAAAGTGCTTATGACCACTCAGTATTCACAAAGAAGAGTGGGACTGAGATAGCAATAACTCTAATCTATGTAGATGATATACTCATCACAGGCAACAGTAGAAAATTAGTTGAAGAAGTCAAAACTGCACTACACAACAATTTCAACATGAAAGATTTTGGAGATCTCAAGTTTTTTCTTGGCATTGAAGTGTTGAGATACAAGTCAGGGATACTGCTCACACAGAGAAAATATGCCTTGGAACTCATCTCAGAAACTGGGTTGAGTGGTGCCAAGCCAATTGCTACAACCTTAGAGGCCAATGTGAAACTCACAACAGTTGAATATGATGAATACACTGGGAAAACATATGACCAGGTGCTTCGAGACGTAAATAGGTATCAAAGATTGATGGGGAGATTGATTTATTTGACAACCACAAGGCCTGATATAATTTTGTTGTGCAGTTGCTTTCTCAATTTATGTAGAAGCCTAAGGTTTCACATTGGGAGGCGGCTTTAAGGTTGGTGAGGTATATTAAAGGAAGTCCAGTACAAGGAATATTTCTAAGTAGTATACCTAGCACACAATTGCAAGCCTTTTGTGATTCAGACTAGGCAGCATTCCCCAATACAAAGAGGTCAGTAACTGGTTATGTACTAAAGCTGGGAAACTCACTCATATCCTGAAAATAAAAAAAACAGCACGATGTAAGTAGAAGCTCTGCAAAAGCTGAGTACAAGAGTATGGCATCAGATGTATCTAAAATTGTGTGGCTGACAAGGTTGTTAAAAGAACTAAACATCTGCATTGACACACCTATCAAGTTGCATTGTGATAACAAAGCAGCAATTCAAATTAGTGCTAATCCTATTTTCCATGAGAGGACTAAACATATTGAGATAGATTGTCATTATGTGAGGGAGAAGATCAAAGATGGATTAGTTCATGCAGAACACATTAGTACAAAGGAACAACTTGCAGACTTACTCACAAAGGGACTGGGAGCTGCACAACATCATCTACTACTGGACAAACTTGGAGTGCTAGATGTGTACACAAACTCCAGCTTGAGAGGGAGTATTGGAAAGAATAGAGATAGTTAGTTACGCTAGGTTGTTAGAGATGCTGAGCTATCAATCAGCTATAGGCTGAAGTTAATTGTAGCTCTCGTGTGTGTTGATAGTGGACATCTCTATATAACTTATTGAGATGTAACATAATTGATATATGAAAATTATCTTCACCTAAAATTCTCTCTCAATTTTCTTTCTTCTTCATGTATGTTCATAGCTTGAGGTCAATTATCTGATCCTCTAAGCTTCAATTCACAAAGTTTATAAATATAAATACTCATATTTATTAGTGACGTTAAATATAATATAGCAACAATTTATGTAATTGCCACAATTGTTTTAATTTGTTATAGTGTCAATAACTGCAGTAATAGTTCATTCAAGAAATCATGAGCCTAACCAAGTGATTGGTACTGATGGCAACATGTTAACTGCTCTTAGTTTTGTGAATGGCACAATTCTAAATAATTTTCAAGCATAAATATTTGCTTTAATAAAATTTCAAACAGGATACCCATAGATGGAACAATTATCACTTTTTTTTTCTTTTTGGGAGGTCCATAATTTTTTACTTTAATGGAAACTAAGGAAATTTGTGGAAATAAGTACTCCCTATTCCTCAAATTATTTGTCTTTTTACAAGCTTTAGAAAAAAAAAATCTCTATTTTATCTAGTAGTAAATATTTTTTATTACTATAAATTCTTTAATAAGATAAAATACTTAATAAACAAAAAACATATTTTAAGACATAAATAAAAATAAATATTAAAACTATCTCCTAATTAATGCTTTGTTAAGAAGCATATAAAAGAGAAATACGACAAATAATTTTGTAACTAGTTTTCGTTCAATGGAATTATTAGGTATTAGATTGGAATTTTGGTCATACAAAAAGGTAGAAGAAATGTCAAATTAAAGAATGAGACGACTTTGCAATAAACAACGTAATTAAGAGTAGCAAACTTGTCTAATTAGGACAATGATAAGGACTGAAGTCATCTAATTATGATGAAAATCTTCATATCTGTACTAATCATGTACTTACGGGACATATTAAACAATAATCCCTTGTAAATTGGATTTTTTTTTAAAATTTAATTAAGTCTTCTTGGAGACTTTACCAGTAGCGGGAAATTAGGGGTTGAATTACAATGGGAAAAATTAAACAAATCTAGGTAATAACTTATTAGCACCTAGCTAGCTAGTGTTTAATTATTATATCAATGATTTATCTGTTATCCTTATCTATGTTCATCTGCTAAATTAATTAAATCATATTTAGGTACTTGATAAGTAAGCGACACGTGTTGCATTTATCGTCTTAATACATATACTAGGCAAGTATTTGTTATCCATTGTATTGTATTGTCAGTTTAAATATATTATTTGTTTTGATTATTATTTAAATTTATTGTATCATATTGTTTGAATTCATTGCTTGGTAATAACAAAATGTCTCGTTTTGTTGACGATCGATCTGGTGTGATTATGTTATCACCTTAGTATTTTCTTTTTGTTTTGTTTTTATTTATTCGTTAATAGTTTTATTTTATCATTTACCCTATATGTAGCATTATCTTGTATTCTACTCTTTTTTTGTTATAGTTTATCATTCAAATTATGAATGTATGACATTAATATATGTAACGATAGAGAATGATACAATTTAATCAAATATTGTATTCATTAAAATAATATAGTATGATATAATACAACACAATATATATATATATATATATATATTATGAAACAATAAAAACAATCGTCCAAACAAAGTGCATGCAAGTATTCTTCGATTACAATTAATTCTTTGACACTTGTCTGATCTTCTTCTGGCCCCTCTCTGCTAACTAATTAGAGTTCTTCTATCTAAATGATAATTTTTCCAGTTAAAGCCATTAGTTTGTCCCTTAATTCTGTAATGATTAATGCCTAAACTTGAGTTATCACTTGTTATTGAACATATTTTCACCTAAAATGGAAAAGGAAACTTATAGCGGAACAAACCCCTAAATGGTTGAAGACAAATCCTTGTCTGTCTGAACACATTATGATATGTTTTGCTTTTTATTGTGTCAAAAACAAAAATAAAAATAATTAAATATGTTTTTTTTTTTAAAATTTACTGCTGCTCAACTATTTTCGATAGACCTTAACTCCATACCATATCATCCCTTCGAACACCATAAATATGCATATACATTGATTTGCTAAGTGTAAAATGTTTTGAATGGTTTATTATGTTCTGCACTCTTAATATATGTCTTTTTTGTGATTGATATCTTTGTTCTGTTTTTGGTTTTTTAAGGGATAAGGGTCTGAAAAATATCCTAACTTTGGTCGGATTTGCTGTTGCGATATTAAACTTTCATGAGGACCTATTACCTCCCCAGACTATTTAATAGTGTATTTTAAACATATATATTTGCCCACGTGGACATAAAAAATAATGTAAAATTATAATTAGTAATGTGTCCACGTGGGAACATATATACCTTTAAAATACACTATTAAATAGTTTAGGGGGTAAAAAATATGGTATTAAATAGTCTACGGAGGTAATAGGTCCTTATGAAAGTTTAGTATCGCAACAGCAAATCCGACCAAAGTTGGGGTATTTTTCATACCCTTATCCCTTTTTTTAATGTTTACCTCTTTAATTTTTTTTAGAAAATAATAAAATAAATATTTTTAAAAAAAAATTCAAGATGATAAAATTAGAATACAAATAATTTAACTAAAAAAATATGCTCAAATCTAATCTCAGCCTGCAACTAGTTAGTTATCATCTTTTGTCATTAATAAAAAACAACGAACTAAAAGTTAAAAGTGTACTTTAGATCCATCATATGTGTAAAATTCTATATTTCTAGTCATATAACTATGAATACTCTTCATCAAAATTACTTAGCTATGTTTCTAATATGAAAAAGGAGAATTTTCGCAAATAGCCTCTATATGCTCCATAGCTATAATTTGCATATTCATGAGTTGTAGCTACAGTTTAAGCTGTCTCATTTGTATGATTTGCAGGTTTGTATAATTCACGTGTACATTTTGTATGATTGAACTATTTTTGTATAAACTCGAAATAACGAATTTATACAAACACAAACATCTGAACTTTAAATAGCTATACAAATTATATTATACAAAATTACATCATATAAAAGTTATACAAATTATGAAATACAAACTTGAAATCCTACCCCACGTAATTATCACTGGATATTGAACGTGAGTAGTAATTAACTAAAACTATAGCTATGATGACTAATTAACTAATATATGCATGCTTAACCATGTAATTTTCCCATTAGTTAAATAGTTGAGTGACTTGGGTAAAACACTTATAATTGAGTGAACTTTTATGAAAAAAACTCATACTTAATGACTTTTGAGATAAAAATCAAAGTTAAGTGACTTTCGAGTGACCATATGAGATTATCTCTCAAAAGTTTATATCAAAACAACACTTTGGTTAGCTGATTAAAAACATTACGAGTATATATATGCAGCTATCGACTTTTATCTCCCATGAAGGGTTAGAGTCGTCAATATGGGCTAGACTCGTTGGACCGGCTTGGCCTAACTCGTGATTTGATAAATAAAAATTAGTTAAAAAATAAATATATAATAGAGTATTAAAAATAACAAGAGTCGAAACTCAAAATCTGTTTAAAGTTTGAAATATTGCAATTTAAATATAAAATATGTACTACATAAAATAAAAATTCCCTAAAATTTCTAGGGAATCACTACATAGGCCATAGCCGCTATGGAATATTGTCATAGATTTTGTGTTTTATTATGATCATTGGAAAATAATTATATTAATATTTCTATTTAGTTATTTATACTTTTACTTGAAATCAAACTTAATAGATATCATAAAGATAAATTTTTATTTGTATATTTGATTAACGAGTAGTAACACTAACACCATGTAATATTGTCTTGTTGATATTTATGATAATATTTTTAAATTATTATTTAATTTTAAAAATTATAAAAAATAGCAAAGCCTACGCGTACTTATGGGTTGGGCTGACCATTTTCTGCTCCACACAAAAAATGGGCTAGCCCGGCTTGACCCGTCAAATTTAAAAGCTTGTATGGATTAGCCCGGATGGGGTGGGCCAACACATATTGACAACTCTACGAAGGATGAACGGTTCATTATTCAATAGCTTTGGCAGCGGAGGCATAAATTAACTCAAATCCTTGAGTCAATTGGGGCTTGAGGTTTAATTAATGGGCAATTTCATGAGTTTTCAAAATTACCACTTGTTCTACATTTTGATCCTCGTCGGATACATGTTGCTTGGACATAAAATCAAAATTAAGTGTAAAAAAAGTATAATTTATACTAGGTATAACGAACAATAGCAAAATAACTACAATCAATTATGATACACTTAAATCAACGATCATACACTAGGACATAAGATACACTCTTATTGGGCTAATAAATCAAAATCATACACTGGGCCATAATTATTGAGCCCAAAGCTCTGAGAATTCACATGCTAATTAGCACATATTTGATTATATAAATTCAGTTAGGGTTCGTTAATAGTAGAAATTCGATTTTGATTTCTGAAAATATTCTTCATGCTAAGAATGAAAAAAGCCTACAATCTGCTACAAATTTGTTTATGCGCTTTAGTAAATCAAGTGAAAATCTGATGAAAATGATTTAGTTTCTTCATAAAAATTTCATGTAGTGATACATCTATACTCTATAGTGACATTGATCACATTTCATGATGAATATGAGAAGGCTAAGTAAGGGTACCAAACAGGGGCGGTTCGATCCCTTTATAATTAGGCATTCGTCTTAGGTCCCTAAATTTAAGGGCTTCCATTATTTAAAATAATAATAGAATTATAATAATTATTTTTTAACCATAATAAAACAAATTATATTTTATCTTTCTTTTAGTTTGCTTGGAAACATTAAATAATGTTTCTTTTTTTTTTGTCAATTTCTAATTTTAACTTCCACATAACATGTTTAAGACCATTATTTATTGGAAAAATAAAAATACTTGTTTTCAAAAATCAATTGAACTTATGTTTTGAAGAAAAAATTGATTTTCAAAAGAGAGTCGCCATTTAATATTTGAAAGAAATTAAGAAAACTTAAGATTTTCAAAAAGATTTAAACAGATTAAAAATCATTTGAAATCCAAACAGGGTTCGGGGTTCAATTTACATTTCGAGAATGTGTTAGACCCTCGAAATGTCCGTTAACATGCAGTTAACCAACGATTTGACTAAAATATTTGACTAATTTTGAAAATATTGATTAGATAAGGAAAAACACATTTTTTATTTAAAGGGAAATAAACTAAAGAAATTTTTAGGGAAAAGTAATTCATATATTAACAAGACAACTAATAAAATAAGTAATAAATAAAATATAAAATCTTAATTTGAACATAAAAGAAGAAATGACTTTCTTTTGGGAATTTAATTAAATAAAAACCAAGTCACCTAGAAGTTGGTCAATATAACCATTAAATAAAGAAAAGAGAGAAATTTGAACTTGGGCACCCTGCCCAAATCCAGCCAAAATTGGGCTTTTAGGCCCACCTACCCTAATTTTAAGTTTCAATCTTTTAAGATTGATATTGCTTCCACTTTGGGGCCTCGTCCTTCTGCAACACAACTGAAATTCATGGGTTTAGGCCCAAATTATCAAAATCTGCTGGTACTCATTTTATTGGGCCTTTGGGCCCAATTTTCGCCTGAACCTGCTGTGTTTATATCTGCACATCATGTATACAGGCTGCAAAATTGTCTTTTTAACCTGTGATTCTTTCGTTTCTTGTAGGTTGTATATCAACATTGCAACCTGTATTTCGAATTTGGGCCTCGTATTCCGGCATTTTTAAACTTGTATCACTATTTTTTCCATGTATACTAATGTGTATACATTCTGTAAACAACCTCTTTTGGGCCTTTTTTCGGACTTGGAAATTCAATTTCCAACCGCCCTGTATTTTTGGATTCTTCCCTGTACACCCGATAATCTGATTGACTCAACGACGAAAAGAATTTTGAGCCTCCATGGCTCAATTCGGGAATGCAAGGCAAATGAAACCCATCATGGAATCGGAGAGGGTTCATACAACAAAATGAAAGAGACAAAATTAGCATTCGATTAACTAAAAAAACAAACAAAGCATAATTTGATTGAAATAAGAGCTATTTAAGAAAATTGAAAAAATAAAGAAGCCAAGTGTCAAACAGACCCCAATTAATAGGCCAAAATAACATATTACTTTGACACTAAACAATAGCACATATATACATTTATGAATATATTATATTACAGGGAGTACCTAGCCATTAACATACAATAGTTCAAAATGTTGAGAGGAAACGTGTTGCATAGTCCAGGAGTAATGCACCTCATGCTATAATCAAAATTAACTCTACCAATGGAGCCTAATGGTGCTACTTTATCGTGCTAAAGGACATAGTGTTATTAAAAGAGAGTAGCATGCCATATTATTTCAAGCAGGAAGTAAATTTTGATATGAGTAAGCAACTAAACATGATGACATCCTTGTTAAAACAAATCCATCAAATTCAAAATCCAAGAGATGTAAACGAATATAATGTCTGTAGAAAAAGGCACTGCTAAGCAGGAAGATTTGGTGTCATATCAGACTATACTAAACATATGTCGCACTTTGAGATAATGATATATTTCCAAATCAAACAAAGGTCTAGAAGTGTGCTTTTAACAACTGAAAAACAATATTAACATGGCGAATCGCTACATAACAATTGCAATATCATGAATTACAAATCAAGCGACATGAAAACTTTCCATTAAATGAGAAGACACAGTGAAGAAGACAGAACAATATAGCCAACATATTCCAGGTATAAACCACATATATATCCAAACTATTTCAAACAAACAAGACAGAGACTGAACCAACTAAAGAGAAATAAAAAAACGACTCTAAATACCAACCTATGACACCAAGAGAACTTCATTAATACTTGAGAACACACTAGACATAAGAGTCAAAGTTAGATGAACATACAACTCAAGACAACCATCATATCTCGATTCGAGAGTATCTAGATGAGGTGAGGCATTAATGATCTGGGATTAGCTAGAAGTTCAAACAACAAAGAAAATGAGTCTGAATATTCATTCATGTTCAAACTAAGTAAAATAAAGTCAAAGAAAACCCAACAAGGACAGATTCATTACATAATACTCGGAATTGCAGTGAAACGTAAACAAAGGAAGAGATATTACCTTTTTCCGGACAACAAAACTGAGCTTGGAGCGACTTCAACACAGCCTTGAACTCGAGCACCAGACCAAGGAAAAGATCGATCCGACCTCGAACAAGAACTTCTCGTATTCTTAAAACTAGGGAACCATCTTAAGTATAAATTTTGTTCAAAGAAATCCAACCCCAAACAATGAAGAAGAAGAGAGTATTTTCTAGGGTCGTTTTGGGGGGAACCCCATCAATTCCGAATTCGAAAATCTCTCAAAGGATAAGGAACGAGCTGGCCCCTTGTACAAATTCATCACAAATTGCAACGGACAAGTAATGGTAGTCGACGCTAGGACGAGTGAATCGAGGAGATCACTCCACTTGCCTGCGAAGGACGAATATTTCTACATTCGTACTGAAAAAAGAGAAAGGAAGAAGACGACGCGGAGTGTACCGTTATACGTGTCTTGCTCACGCCGTGTTCACACCATTGGCGAATTTTTGTGGCCACTAGAATATTCCGTGTTGATGTCGCCTGGTCATTGTGAAATCGGTGATGCCGTGAGATTGTTGTCGCTTTGTGAAGGCTAATGTACTGCTGATCTTTTGAGGATTAACGTTGGGTCTTAGAAGAATTGGCTTGGGCTGATGAGTTGTTTGCTGAAAAGAGTAGAAATTGGGCTAAAAGGGAAGAGACTGAATGGTCCAGCTGAATTGGGTCGTGGAAACATGCCCAATTTTGGTATTTTAAAATAAATGGGCTTTAATCTTGGGCCATATGAATTTAAATTATAGCCAATCGAAGATTAAAGATGTAGCCAAATGAATTAATTAAGATAAGTTCAGCTAGTAATTTAAATAAGAAGAATTGATATAATTAACTAAGGAGCTTCTTAATTTTAACAAAATAAAATAATTAGCTTAATAAAACTAAAGACTCAAAATATAAACTACCAATTTAGAAAAAATTAAGTTAATAAAATATTTAAGTAAAACTAAAATCTTTTTGAGACGATTTTTTGTATATTCATAAAATGACATAATTAAATACATATTTAATATTTAAAATTATCAAAATTATTAATAATGACAAAATTACTTTTAAAATATCTTTTAAAATATTTGAATTTTATAAACTAATTATTCCAAATCTTTTGAAATCTAAGAAGCTCAAAAATTAATTCCTATCGGGGAGAGTCAAAATTGGGTGTCAACAACCACAAGATTAAATAGAAGAAATAACTTTGGATTTTAGAAATAAAAGTTAGGCCTCCTAAATATATTTGATTTTAGACCACTAATTTGCTTGAGCCACCACTAGTACCAAATGCAGCATTTAAGCTGCGCTCACAAGGATATTCATCTAAACAAGCTACCAAATCTCTGAGGTTGGACAAATTCATACTTAGACAAACAATTGACTCTCTCTAAGTTATTGTTGTGATCAAGTGGTCTAAATGATCTTGTAATGTTGTAAGTGAAGATGTCATCAAAGAAAATCAGTATATTTTCCTGAGATGAAGGCAAAAGAAATAATTTAATTAAAAAAATATGTTCAAATCTAATCTCAGCCTGCAACTAATTAGTTATCATCTTTTGTCATCAATAAAAAATAACAAATTAAAAATTAAAAGTGTACTTTAAATTCATCTTAGGTGTAAAATTCTATATTTCTAGTTATATAAATGTGAGTATTCTTCTTCAAAATTACTTAGCTATGTTTCTAATATAAAAAAGGAGAGTTTTCGCAAATAACCTCTATATGCTCCATAACTATAATTTGCATATTTACGGATTGTAGTTACAGCTTAAGCTGCCTCATTTGTATAATTTGCAGGTTTGTATAATTCACGTGTTCGTTTGTATAATTGAACGATTTTTGTATAAACTCAAAATAACGAATTTATATAAACACAAATATCTGAACTTTAAATAGAACTTTAAATAGCTATACAAATTATATTATACAAAAGTTATACAAATTATATTATACACACTTGAAACCCTAGCCCACATAATTATCACTGAATATTGATCGCGAGTGGTAATTAACTAAACTATAGCCATGATAACAAATTAACTAATATATGTTTGCTTAACTATGTAATTTTCCCTATAAATAAAAAAGGAAAAACTACAGAATATAGCAAACATTAATATATATTTAAGGTGAATAGCTATAGTTTACTTTTTTTTGTGTTATATGGATATACTTAAATATTAAATAGCAAAGTTAATTAATTATACATGAATAATCAATTTTTTTCAATTTTATATGTATATTAAGAAATATTAAATAGCAAAGTAATTAATATAGGCCTAATCAATTATGTCAGGCATGTTTTACGGTTCTTGCTCTTTATGTTTACCATCTTCAATGTTTTCTTTTTCAGTATTTCTATAACACTGATTTGTTTTTTTTTTTTTTCAAAAATCCTTCTGATTCACGATCCTTTTGCATAATTGCAGGACTGATTTCTGTGTTACATCTTCATTAGGGATCTTCTAATTGCAATTTTTTCTTATTTTTATGAAGATTATATTTGTATACATCTATATGTTTCATCTATTTTCATAGAGTTTCGATTGAAGATTTTTTTCATTATAATGACGAAAATTAGTACTTCGGTATATATTTATTTGATGAATTGTGGATGAACTTCCTTCGTTGATTCTGATTGCAGTGATAAAAAGTAGTATTACAAGAACAAGAGGAAAAAGAGATTGAGGTTTAGTTGTACAACAAAAACAGGAGGAAAAATTAACAAGTTGTAAGCATATGTAGATAGTTGTAAAAAAAGTAATACAAGGAGGACATGAGCAAAGAGTGAATGAGAATTGTGGGATTTTTAATATTTTTATACAGTGAAATAATTATACATCTGGATACTTGTATTGTATTATATTCCATTGTCTTTTTTTTTTTGGATTGCCCAATTATATTGAAATATCATCACAAGTTGAAAGGTTGATTACGGTATATAAGTATATTTGAATACACTTGGATACTCACATTGTGTTGTGTTCTATTTTTCTTATTTTTGGGTTGTCCAATGTATCCAATTTTTGTTTAACAACAAGGGTATTCATATGTATATTATATAGGTGTATTCATACGGTAAATGTATTTAAATTATCGTGCTTGTATGCTAAACTGATATACTTTACCAAGTTTGATATATTAATACATTAAGTTCTATGGTGGTATGTATCCTAGATGTATTAATACATTAAGTTCTATGGTGGTATGTATCCTAGATGTATTAATACATTAAGTTATATAAATCATTGTATCCATTTGAAATCAAAGTATTCATATGCTAACTGTATGTATATATATATATTACATTTTTCTTAGTAGGAAATCAGATTCTATGTGGTGAATCGTCCGATTAAAGCACCGCGCAACAATAAGGAATGAAGGTTCCGGTTGCAGTAAATGTCTCAAAGCTAGACTTGAAGCATGCTTATCTGTTGAAAAGTACCATCCATACAGTAAACCTTTAAGGCATATGACTAGTAAGGTAAATCAACCTATCGTATCGACGAGATGCAACAAGAAGAAAATTAACAGACTATGAAAAAGAATTTCTTCTCATTTACGCTTGTCAAGTCACTTCAAAACGAACCACCTATGAGCTAAAACTTGACACTTAGATAGAGGAGGAAGTAAAGTGGAGACTTTGACCGTAGGGATCAATTGATAGACATTTTTCTTAAGGAAAAGAATTCAGGACGAACGTTTTTTTCATTCGCTATGCGCTGACTGGATGCGTACTCACGTGATCAATCGATGGACTGGGGAATTGCATGAATGATGAGACCGGCCTAACCTAAAGTCAAGGCTCTTCCCTCTCTTGATGGCGAATCTTGATTGACTGACACTAGGAACCGATTCGGAGAAAGAAGAAGCATGGCATGAGATAGGCGGCGGAGAAATTTCCGATAGCGAATTACTTGACTCGATGGATGGAGGGAGAGCCCTCCAACTCAAGCACGAAATCAATGTTGAGTCAACAATCATCGAGAGGGGTACCACCAAGCTATATACGATCTAGAGTGATAGCAAAAACATTACGATGGTATTAAAGAGTAAGGGGAAAAAGATCTAAAAACAAAGATCTTTTTCCTAAAATTCCCCTTTCTTTCACTTAATATCATACTTCGTTTCAATGAATATTCACTTTAGATTGCTTAGTCCATCTCATTATTAATTCATTGTTAAAACAATTTGAATATAAGAATTTATTAAACTTAGGATAGGAGACTGATGGAAGCAGCAGGGCTGGGTCTGCGAGTGAAACCCCAAAACCTCAAATCCCCTAATGCCTATCAAATAAGAGTCCTACCGAGGATCCGGTGTCTAAGGTGTCTAGGATTTCTCCCAAAAGTAAGTAGGAGTGCTCTTCCTTTCAAGCCTTCTGCCTTACAGTCTATAGACCTTACCTCACTAATCTTTTATTTTCTCTCGTGATTTAGTTTGAGTTGCTGTCTCAGTAGTTGCATTGTGTGATGCATGTGCCCTGTTCAAATAGACTATTCTTGTCGTTTAGTAGCATTCGAATGGTTTATCTTGGAAATTAAATTCCAGAGGATTGGCCTCTTGCTAGCTAATTTACCGAGTAAGTTAGTAAGTGATTGAGGGCTACCTGTAGATTTACAGAAATCGAAATTATTGTACAAGTTATAACTTTGGATTTCAAAAATAAAAGTTAGGCCTCCGGTATATAGTTGACTTTAGACCACTAATTTGCTTGAGCCACCACTAGTATCAAATACAACATTTAAGCTGCGCTCACAAGGATATTCATCTAAACAAGCTACCAAATCTCTAAGGTTGTACAAATTCATACTTAGAATGTTGTGGTCAGTGGTCTAAATGATCTTGTAATGTTGTAAGTGAAGATGTCATCAAAGAAAATCAGTATAATTTCCTGAGATGAAGGCAAAAGAAATAATTTAATTAAAAAAATATGCTCAAATCTAATCTCAACCCGCAACTAATTAGTTATCGTCTTTTGTCATCAATAAAAAATAACGAATTAAAAGTTAAAAGTGTCTTTAAATCCATCTTAGGTGTAAAATTCTATATTTCTAGTTATATAAATGTGAGTATTCTTCTTCAAAATTACTTAGCTATGTTTCTAATATAAAAAAGGAGAATTTTCGCAAATAACCTCTATATGCTCCATAACTATAGTTTGCATATTTACGGATTGTAGCTATAGCTTAAGCTGCCTCATTTATAGTTTGCAGGTTTGTATAATTCACATGTACGTTTGTATAATTGAACGATTTTTGTAGAAACTCAAAATAACGAATTTATACAAACACAAACATCTGAACTTTAAATAGTTATACAAATTATATTATACAAAGTTACATTATACAAACGTTATACAAATTATATTATACAAACTTGAAACCCTAGCCCACATAATTATCACTGAATATTGATCGCGAGTGGTAATTAACTAAATTATAGCCATGATAACTAATTAACTAATATATATTTACTTAACCATGTAATTTTCCCTATAAATAAAAAATCACAAAATTTTATCTTTAATAACACAAGAATCTATACTTGGGCTTGGGCTTTTGTTGCCCACTGTACTTGGGTCTTGGGCCAATGCTAGTTCAAGTCCGCTGCTAATAATAGGTCTTTTGCGCACAACGGCACAAGTAACATGAATGGTCAAAAGTTACAAAAATAGACAACTACTCCGTTGTTCAAGTTTAATACATCTAAATACATTCTTTTTTGAATTGTTTCATATTATGACTACTTTTTTTTAACAATACATAAATATCTTAAATACGTAGGTCTCTTGATAAATAATAATTGGCATGAATATTTTATCATAACTATTCATATTAAATGATGTTTAATTTTAGATCTTGAAATTAATTTAAGAAAAAGGTAAAACATAGAAAAAATGCATTTCTTTTGATATGATAAAAGTTACAAATAAAATTAAAATATATTTTTAATATTATAAACAAGTAAAAATGAACAACGAGTACTCTGAATACGTGTATTTTGTAGAATCTTGATCTAATCAGCAATTCAAAACCTCGTGAAGTAGCTAGCTAGCTGTCTCTTGCGTGCATACCTCGACTTCTAAGTCACACCATCCTCTTTAGAAATTTATAAAACTTTCGAAGTAGCCAAAATGTAGAAAAAAATTATTTCTCAAATTAACAATATATGTATCCTCTAATGTTATAATACATCAATAACTTAAAATATATTGAAACTATTAAATTACACTTAAAAAGGTAACCCCCTCCACGGTCGTCTCATAATAGTTGTCATACCATTTGATCATTTTTAAACCTAATTAATTCAAGTAAATTTGATTTAATATTTTTGAATTAAACTTAGATACTAAAAATCAAGTATTGCAAGTTGTAATCCTTCTAATACTAATATTAATATAGTAAACAAATATATCTTAAAATATTGATCAAAGTTCAAATAGTTTAACTCTCAGAAAATAAAATAGTAACAAGTATTTTGGCATGAAAAGAGTAAATTATGTTTAAGACCATTTGTACTAAGCGCGAATCAAATGTTGAAACAAAATACTCCGTCTGCTCCATCTTGTTTGGCAATATTTTTTTTATAATTAGGTAGTTCTTTTGGAAAGAATAGTGCATTTTTATATTTCTTTCTTAATAAGAAACTTTAAAGTCATACATGTATAATAATAACATGTACTAAATCACAATTTTAAAATCAACATTTCCTTTTAAAATTTCTTACTAAATCAAACTAGGACAAACAACAATGTGGATGGAGTAAATACTATTATTATGATATGATTAATCGGTCAAACATACATAAAATAGGAAAATTTCAACTTTTAGCGTATGCAACTTAAATCCTAATTAGCTAGGTACAACTGTACAAGTATGACGTATATATAAAAATAATAATGATGCCTATTTTTTTCGTCTATTCAATATATATATGTACTCCACACGATCTTATCTTTAATGTTCAAACACACCCAAAAAAAGGAAGAAAGTTAGGTGTTCGGTTGATCAATTAAAAATAATTATGACTAATCATATAATATATATAGGTATAGGTGTATTTGTATTAAAGTCCAACTAATTCAGATTCACGCCAAATAAGATTTTTTTCAAGGATAACAACTTTCTATAAAAAAAATTTCATACCCAAAATTTGAATTCGAGACCTCAATCGCATCAATTGGCACCAAATTTTTTAATGATTACATTTTATATACATCATATATCAATATATAATTAATGTACATTTGTTGGCTTTGATCGACAGCTATTTATGACAATTTCTCTAATAAAAATGTGTTGAAGCTTATCATGGATATGCATGCATGGCTTAATTACTTTATTCCTACCCTTTGTTATATGAGAAAATCTGAGTCAAATAGGTTTCATATATATAATTAATGATGAATCTGTTAAAAAGTGGTAGGAAATTAAGAACGTCGTGACAAAACATATATAGTAGTGTTGGATGTCATGTATTCGAAGATTTAATTAATGTGCACCGTTTCCATAGAAACAAACAAATTTCAAGCTTCACTCAGCAACTAGCAAAATCATGGACACATGTCTAGGACTCTATCCCCTTTATCTATGAGTAACCGTTTACAATTGTACCTTTATATATAAATTTAACATGTCTAGCTAGTCCTTCCAACAATTAATTAATGTCTTCAAAAATGTCCACTTTCACCACCTTTATTCTTCTTCTCTTAGCCATTGTTGTTGTTTCTAATAATGTTAACTATGTCACTAGCAACCAAGATCTTATAATTAATAATAAGGTAGTGAGGGTGTTAAGTGCCATGAAATGGGATAAAGGTACTCTAAAAGGACAATTACTTAATAAAGAGGCAGAGGACCAAAGCTATAATGAATGTGTGAAGCTTTATGAAGAGACTGAGCCAAGACTAGCAAGGTTAGTTGTGTTTGGTGGTGATCATCACAAGTATAATTACAGCCATGATGATGCTCTTACTTGGTTAAGTGCAGCATTAGCAAGTCATAGGAGTTGTTTAGATGGCTTAAAAGAGAGAGGTTTAGCTACTTTTATAAGTAGAAATGAAGAAGCTCAAAACTTGACTTTGTTGCTTAAGGATGCATTGTTTCATTATCGACAACTAACGACTCACACAAGAACGGGTGAGTTTTAGTTATTTTTGTCATACTTACCGTTTTAGTGCCACTCTTATCGATCGCAAAGCTAGCTCGAAACGATGCATGATAGAATTTTAACTTATATACATTACTCCCTTCGTTCTAAAATATTTATCATGTTTCACATTTCGAGGGTCAATTTGATTAATTTTTAAAGTTAATTTAATATTTTAAAATTAAATTTTAGATATTCGAAAACTATACAAAAAGTATTATAAGTTGCAATTTTTCTCATGTTATAATTTATATTGGTGAAAATTATACCTTAAAATATTGATCAAAATTTATATAGTTTGACTCTCGATAGGTGAAACGTGATAAATATTTTGAGATGGATAAAGTATAATTTAAGCTGATGTGAAAAGATATTTACCTTATTATATAAGTTACTATTAATTTTATATGCAATTTTCGTTTATATAATTTAATTGTATAAATATACATTATTAATGTATGGAAATTAAAAATTGCAGTAGTGGTTTTTCTTTTCCCTTTTATTGGTCCTTTTGGGTGGGTCCACATTTACTTTATTTAATATTTTATTATAACTTTTATAAATCGACACAGTAAAATTTCATACTATTTGGTTGTCTAGATCATAATTACATATATAATTGTTCGAAAACGTAAGAGTAGGTAATTAAATTGGAAATAAGGAAAGTTAAATACGACTTTGAGAAATGAAATACAACCAGGAATCGTTTCGGGACTAGCTATCTCGAGATTTTACGGAATTATACTATGAGAATTAATAGTGACAAGTTTATTTTATTTATATATTTTTGGGATTATGTTTGGTTCATTGTAAAATAATAATAATGAAATCTATGGGTATAATATAATATAAAACATGTGTTTTTTCAATTTTAGCCTAGTCATGATGGAGTCACCTTTAGGCAAAAGGGTGGTCCGGTATACATGCTTCATTGGAAAATTATGTGATTTACAAAAGTTAAATAGTACTAGCTATTATGAATGTATATTTGGTGACAGGGGCACTACTAATACCAATGAGCTCCAATGAAGAAGACAAGGGGCTTTTGGCATCATGGAATGCAGCAACATCCAAACCTGATATAGTAGTTGCACTAGATGGTTCTGGCAATTACAAGACCATCAACGACGCTGTGGCTGCGCTCTCTAGTATGACACGACCAGAAAGAACAGTTGTGTATGTCAAATCTGGTACATACCGCGAAAATGTTGAAATTGGAAGGGGACTCAATAACTTGATGTTTGTTGGTGATGGCATTGACAAAACTATCGTTACTGGTTATAAAAATGTCCCAGATGGAGCTACCACCTTGGGCTCAGCTACATTTGGTAAGTCCTACCTATACTAGAAAATAAAGCATAATGACTTGTGAATTACTTCTATTTATATAACAATGATGTTCGAGCCAGTTTGTGGATACATTGATAATTCCAATATATATATATATATGTTGTTTCTCACTAGTCATGAACCACAACTTTAGTCATATATAATCTTCTTTTTATTATAGGTGTATCTGCTGATGGATTTTGGGCCAGGGACATGACATTTGAGAACACAGCAGGACCACACAAGCATCAAGCAGTGGCACTAAGAGTAGGCTCAGATCTCTCGATTTTCTATCGTTGCAGTTTCAAAGGTTATCAAGACACGCTCTTAGTACACTCTCTAAGACAATTTTATCGCGATTGTCATGTATATGGCACCATCGACTTCATATTTGGTGATGCATCTGCCGTTTTTCAAAATTGTGACATTTTTGTTAAGAGACCAATGGATTACCAATCCAACATGATAACAGCACAAGGGAGGGATGACTCAAATGAAAATACAGGGATTGTTATACTAAATTCGCGAGTTTCTTCATCTTCGGAGTTCACTGCTGTTAAAGATAGTTTCAAGAATTACCTAGGCAGACCGTGGAAAAAGTATTCAAGGACAGTGTTTATTAAGACGGATTTGGATGGATTGATTGATCCAAAAGGATGGAAAGAATGGAGTGGTGATTTTGCACTTTCGACATTATATTATGCAGAGTATATGAATACAGGGAGTGGAGCTAATACTGGAAACAGAGTAAATTGGCCTGGTTTCCATGTGTTACATGATGCCAATGAAGCAAGCCAATTTACAGTAAGAAATTTCATACAAGGTGAATCTTGGATCCCAGCAAGTGGAGTACCATATTGGGCAGGCATATGATATGTTATTTGTTAAGACACTCAACAATGTGGAGGGTATTAAATTGGGAAATGTGCATGTTACTACTAAAGTTGTATTCGTAGAAATTATGGTCGTCTACTAGGGTGTATAAAAATAGTAGAGTAGGTACGAATAGGTGTACTAAAAAAAATATGAAGTATTGCATAATTTCTTGAAATAATGTTTGGTTATAAAATATCCTCCACAAATATGGATAAAAGGACGTGAAAAAGATTTTGATGAACAATTATGTTTTTGACCATGCTAATGCATCCGCATTAAAATTTTATGCATTACTAATACTATGAGTTTCCATGTATTAGTTATACATACCTTAATACCAAATAGAGTATATAACTAATATATACCTAAATTGAAAACGTGTACTAAATAAGAAACTGTACTAGTAATACACCAACTAAATAGCTAAGTATACACAACTCTTTTGTTCTTTATGTGGAAATAGTTTTCTTTGAACATTTTGAATTATACACAAAGCCAAGCCATTCAACATTTTGAATATGAATCATCATCTCTATTACTTGAGCCATTCAACATTTTGAATAATACAAAAAGTATATATATGTTTGAAATTATGTATTAATTTTTAATTCAACAACTTAAATATTGCATAACAAATAATACCAGCATAACTAATGCAAACAATACTAATATAAATATCAGTACACCTTATTCAATATTATTCTAATACACCTTATCAAACGATTAGTAATTTACTTACTCTCAAAATTAGGCAAAAGAAGATTGTATCCTCTAAGTGGTACAACTACAAGTATCATATCCTATATATTTCCAAACTGTTTCGTATAATATTTTTAGTTGTTCTGCGTGATTTGTATATTTTTATAAGTTAAAAAATTATTTAATTTTAACAAATCTATATATTTTACGATTATTGCATTTTTTTTAAAGCAAATAGAATGACTTGTAGCCCCACTAAATCAAGTACTACTACATTTTAGATAAATTTAACTTGATATCTGATTATGTTGGTAAATACTCGTTCAATAATAACTATCTATTATTGACTTTGCATACTTTTTAAGAAACTATAAATAGAAGGGTAATTTACTATATCACCCTTTGAATATAATAAATACAATGTCTTGAAAAATATAATAGGGAAATAACTATAATTAACGATAAGGGTAAATTATGAACTAAGTGTAAAATTATCCATTGATTTCATAAATTAGACAAGTATTGTTGGACATCCCAAAATAGTATAGTGGGCAATTATTGTTGGATAGATGGAGTATGTGTTAAGATTTTTTATTTTTTTTTTATCATTCATCAAATAAATTGAAATGGATGGAGTAATAAATTTCTTAACTCTATTTTTTTAAATATATTTTAAGAGAAGAAATGAAGTGACGTGATTCTTAAAAGTTAACTCTCTAATTATATTGCACAATTTGTTTTCAGAAAAGTGATAATATAATAGAGTTTTGGTATATTATCAAATACTAGTAATATCGAACATTAATACTTAAATGTTTTAATTACCTTTATAAGGAAAATTAATACAATTTGTTAGAAAATCATTATTGCACGTAGGAGGATATAAAAGTTTTTTAGTACGTAATATATTGCTATTTGTTTTTAGCGGTCCATAATGTAGCATTTTTCTTCTTTTTTAAAATTATTTTTTAGAGTTTATTTATTAGTCCTTTTTCCGCTGGAAAACCCTAAACTGAAAAACCCCTCTTGCTATTTTCCTCTCCCTTGCAAGAAAAACACCCATAACCATTTTCAAAGGTCAGCTTTATCCAGCTTCAAAGATTCAACCATTTTAATCCATAGTTTTTATTTAATTTTATTTCATTTTTAAATATGTATATTGGGATGATTAATAATGATTTTGTACTTTGTAGAGTTATTGAAAGAATCCATGGCAGGAGGATCAGAAGTGGTTGAAGCTGCTTTATCTTGTGCTAAATGTAGCAAGCCTGCTCATCTTCAGTATGTATCCACTCTTTGTAATTTTTGTATGAGTTTTAAGTGTTTCTGCAAAGTGATAGTTTGTAATTTCCTTTGTTGAATTTCGATGTTTGGATATAAATAAATGTTTTCAGATATTCAACTGAGTTCGAGCTTATGCGAATTGCATATTTGTGTGTAGGATTTAAATTTTTTTGAGAGTTAAGTGGATTTTTTAAGGGGTTAAGATGAAAGAGGATGTTCTAATTCTAGTAGGTAGAAAATAGTAGTATTTTTAGTTTTATGACTTGAAGATGGAATGGAGGGATT
>JAJOOR010005315.1:0-49348 GCA_036250505.1 Solanum acaule | reverse complement strand
CAAACCGAACCGTTAAATTATATATATAAATTTTATAATTATTTATATATTATTCATAAATAAAATATAAATATTTTATTAAATTTTAATTAACTTAAATCTTTAACTTTATTATTTTCTTAAGCCCAACACTTAAATTTCAGCCAAAGTATTAAAATCCTAATTCTAACTCAACCAAAAATTTATTATTTAAGTGATTTTTACATTTGGAGCACTGATTTTTTTTTTTTTTTTGGTTTATTAGGAAAAATTCTCAGTTGTCACAACATGCAAGATTCAATATGTTATATATTTATCCAAGACAACTCTGCTAATATTGATTTTTCACTACATATATATATTGCTTTCTCTTTTTAGATATAAATCTTCTAACAGGGTAATGAGTTTTTTTAGTCCTGTTTCAATTGTTCAATGACTAGTATTGCTTAATAAAATTTACAATAGCTTTTCTGATTGTTTATGTACTATGAATTCGTGTCTATCGAGATATCCCCTCAAAAAACTATATACTTTCAAACCAAAATAACCAAAAAAATTGAACCAAACCAACAATAACCAAACCGACGGTTATTTTTTTGATTTGGTTTGGTTTGGTTTTAGAAATTTAAAAACCGATTAATTGTGGTTTGAATTTGGTTTCAACCAATAACCGATCCAAACCGAACCATGAACACCCCTAATATATACTCTGATGGTATATAAAAGGAAGAAGTAGTGCTTCAGTAGAAACACTACTCAGTTACTCTTTGATACCATTAAAATTTATATATATATATATATATATATATATATAGTGCGATAGTACAGTAAATAGAACAAGGGGCAGTCATGTAAATAGTTTAGATTATGGGTCCAATCATGATAAATATATTGAATTGGATCCAATTTAGATAAATACATTACCTAATAGGTCCAATTTGTTTAATTTTCCCAAAAATAATTTAATTTGTTATTTATTTATAAAGTGATTCATTATTTAATGGGCTAAAACTACTAGATGCTCTATTTGCCAATCGTAGCGGTGCACCACTCTATTTTCTTGCAGCTGGAGCAAATAAATCAAATGATGACAACGCAAATTTCAGTTATACAAAATATTAATTAAGGGTACATTTACTTATTTTTCCATATTTAATTATTGAATTTACAATATTTTTCCCTATATACGCCTACCATGGCGAGAGGAAGGAAGAAGATGGTCATTGGCGGACATACGAGCGCAGGGAATGGAAGCACACTGAGTACAGGGGAGATACATAGTAAGGGGACGAAACCAGCTGAGCAGTGGCCGGAATTAACCCCAATTCTGACCATTTCATCACCAGATCTAAAGATTAGATCGGAGGAGAGGGGAACCCCTGGAGACCGAGAGCCAACGCCACAACCGGAGAATACGCAGAACACGAGCGAGGTGTTGACGGAGCTAATCCCAGGAACTGAAGGGAAAGAAGGGAAGGAGGAAGAGTCTGAATAGAAAAAATGGCCGAACCTATTTCAGGGGAACCGTATGGCTACCCAGGGTATGAAGCTGAATTATATAGCTCCCACAGTTCGTAATGGGGAGAAAATTATCGAGCTATGCAAAGAGGAGGTAGAGGTAGAGACGCAAAGATGGAAACATGCTTTAATCCTCTATGTGGTGGGAGCGGAACCAACAATCGCTGCAATAGAACGATACATAGCGGCGCAGTGGAACTATATAGCAAAACCCAAGGTATTTTATCATAATGATGGTTATTTTCTGGTAAGATTTGGTAGCTTTGAGGATAGGGATGACGTGTTATATTAAGGCCCTCATATACTGGGAAATAAGCCAATTATAGTGAAGACATGGGCGCCGGATTTTGATTTAGGCAAGGATATTATGCAAACTATCCCAGTATGGGTGAAGTTTCCAAATCTACCTTTGAATTGCTGGGGCATACAGTCATTAAGCAGAATTAGTAGTGGGCTGGGAATCCCTCTTTTTGCGGATGAATGCACTACGCAGATAGAAAGAGTCTCCTATGCTAGAGTTCTAATAGAAATGGATATCAGTCAAAAATTGCCAGTAGACATTAAAGTGGAAGATCCAAATGGTAGAGAATTTATTCAGAAAGTGGTTTATGAATGGGTGCCGGTATATTGTCCTAAGTGTTTGATTGTTGGGCACAAATGTCAGGAGAAAGGGGAACAAAAGATAAGGCAGTGAAGAGAAGAACAGAGTGGCAACAAAAGAAAATTGAGATACAAGTAGAATCCAGCAACACTCTTGAGAACAATGGGCTAGTTGAAGTGATAAACTCAAGGCAAGATATCAATCAAGAAGAAGATCTGGTAACCTTGAAGGTGAATAGAGGGCTACAAATACAGGACAATGGAGGGAAATGGGAGGAGGCAAGAGGGAAATCAACAACAAAAGGGCAAAGACAAAGTATAGGAAAGGTTATAATTCCCATAGCAAATGAGTTTAATCCATTGCATGACTATGATACGAGACATGCAGCTGATAAGGGCAAAGGATTAGGAGGAGCAGTGAAGGATATTGGGAAAGGTAATGTACCAGCACCCCCTCATAAATGAAGTTAATTACTTGTAATGTAAGAGGAATGAATAAAGTCTATAAGCAGAAAGAAGTTGCACTGTTTATAAAGACTAATAATGTTAGTATTATAGCACTTCTAGAACATAAAATAAAAGTCCAGCATGAAGGCCACATCCTGAAGAAAGTTGCACCTGGATGGGAAAGTATAACTAACTCCCTATCTAGTAATAAAGGCAGAATATGGATACTATGGGATCCTCAAGAGATTAGATGCAATCTAGTGGATCAGTCTGAGCAACATATTCATACAGAAGTGGAATGTAAAGGGAGAAGTATTAGATTTAGCTTCACAGCTGTTTATGGATTACATACTGTAGCAGATAGAAGAACTTTGTGGGAACAGTTAAGGAGTATTCATAATAACCAGCAGACACCTTGGGTTGCTATGGGTGATTATAATACATTTCATAGAGGGGAAGATAGAATGGTGGGATCCCCTGTTCAAGATGCAAAAATAAGAGATTTTGATGATTTTTTAAGGGACACAAGTATGACAATTTTAAAACATACTAGCAGAGAATACACTGGACTAATGGGCACATATATAGTAGAATAGATTGGGCTTTAGTAAATGCAAGTTGGATGCTGACTATGCCTAACATGGAGGTGCAAGTTATGGACCCTGGTTGTTCTGATCACTCCCCACTCAGTATCAATTTTGTACAACAAGTTGAGCTGAGATCCAGACCTTTCAAATTTCTAAATCATCTAGCACAACATGTTACGTTTCAGGATACAGTGCAAAAAGCATGGCAGGATAGTGCAGGAGGAAATAAAATGAGGAGGGTGTGGCAGAAATTGAAGAAAGTAAAGCAAGGTTTAAAGTGTCTAAACAAAACTGAGTTTGAAGGAGTGTAAGTGAGAATAAAAATGTACAGGCAACAATTACAAGATATACAAAGAGCTATGAGACAACCAGGACAACCCTTAAGCATGATTGAAACAGAAAGGGAGACCAAACTGAACTTGGAGAAATGGGTGAAGGTAGAAGAAAGCATCATGAGACAGAAGTCTAAAGTTCAATGGTTGAAATTGGGAGATGGGAATACAGCTTATTTTCATGCTAGCTTGAGGAATAGGATGGCTCAAAACAGAATAACTAACTTAATCAGTGCTAATGGGAACATAGTGACAACTACTAATGCTATAGAAGAAGAGGTGCTTGGTTTTTACAAGAAGCTGTTGGAAACTTGTGCAACTCAATTACCAGCTGTGAATTGTCAAGCAATGAAAGATGGCCCTCGATTAGATAGAGGTCAACAAGTTCAACTGATAGCACCTATGTCAAATGAAGAAATAATACAGGCTTTGCAGGGGATAAATGACAATAAAGCACCAAGATGTGATGGTTTTAATGCATATTTTTTCAAGAAGGCATGGGCAATAGTAGGAGAAGAGATCATTGAGGCTGTCCGAGAGTTCTTTTTAACAGGGAAATTACATATAGCTATAAACTGCACCACAGTAACGCTTATACCCAAAGTGAAGCATCCTTCACAAATATCAAAGTATAGACCTATCTCTTGTTGTACTGTTGTATACAAAATCATTTCGAAGGTGATGACTAACAGAATGCAGAAAGTGATGGATAGTTTGATAGATAAAGGTCAGTCTGCTTTTGTGCCTGGCAGATTGATTAATGATAACATCATCTTAAGTACTGAGTTGGTCAAAGGCTATGGGAGAAAAGGAATATCACCTAGATGCATGCTGAAAATTGATATGAGGAAAGCATATGATTCAGTGGAATGAGAGTTCTTGAAACAGGTGCTGACCCAACTGCTTTTCCCTACTGTGTTTGTGGAGTGGGTGATTCAATGCATAAGCACAGTGTCATACACTGTCTTGGTTAATGGATTTCCTAGTACACCCTTTGAGGCAAAGAAAGGACTAAGACAAGGGGATCCACTATCCCCTTACCTCTTTGTATTAGCCATGGAATATTTCACAAAACTATTAAAACAGCTGAAAAAATCTCCAAGCTTTAAGTACCACCCAAGATGTGCTAAACTGCAGCTGGTACAACTCAGTTTTGCTGATGATTTGCTCTTATTCAGCAAAGGTGAACTCACATCTGTAAAGCAGGTTTATGAGACATTCAAAGTATTTTTAGCAGCCTCTGGTTTGGAAGCAAATGTGGATAAAAGCTCTATCTGTTTTGGAGGGGTAACAAATGAAATACAGGTGGCCATAATGAAGGAGCTAGGATTCCTACTAGGCACAATGCCTTTTAGATACTTGGGAGTTCCATTAAGTACTAAGAGAATATCTATGGTGCAATACCAACCTTTGATTGATAAAATCATAGGTAGGATACAGAGCTGGACATCAAGGTTTTTATCATATGCAGGAAGGGTGCAACTCATCAAGAGTGTGTTATTTTCTATTCAAATTTTCTGGTCACAGGTGTTTATCTTACCAAAGAAAGTGATTAAATGCATTGAAGGGATTTGTAGAAGTTTCTTATGGACAGGTGGGGCAGATATATCAAAGAAAGCACTGGTTGCATGGGACCAGTTGTGCAAGCCAAGGACTGCAGGAGGCCTAAATATTGTAAGTATTCAGGAGTGGAACAAGGCAGCCATAAGCAAGTTATTGTGGAATCTGAGTAAGAAAAAGGACAAGTTGTGGGTACAATGGGTACACATGTACTATGGGAAGCAAGGGACAGTGTGGAATATACAAGCAAATCAGGCCTCATGGATGGTGAGAAAGATCATACAAACATATAAAGTGTTTGAGGCTATGGGATGGAATGAAACTCAAGTGCTACAAGTGGAGAAGTTCTCAATTAAGCAAGTATACCAATTGTTGAGAGGGGGATATCTGAAAGTAGAATGGAGGAAGCTGATTTGTAATACAAATGCATGCCCAAAATGGAGTTTTATTTTGTTTCTAACACTACATGGGAGGCTCTTGACAAAGGAAAGACTACTTAATTGGGGAAATGTGGAGAGCACCAAGTGTATATTGTGTGATGATGAAAGTGAGAACATTGAACATCTTTTTTTCAAATGTTCTTACTCAGGTCAGGTCTGGCAAAAGGTATTAAGATGGCAAGATATCCAAAGGCAAGCATCAGGATGGCATGAGGAGCAAAGATGGGCACAAGAACAGTACAAAGGGAAAATGGCAGAAGCAGAAATATTTCGTATATCTCTTGCAGCTAGTGTGTACTATGTATGGCAGGAGAGGAATCAGAGGATTTTCCAGAAGGTTATAAGAAGCTGTGATGTTCTAGATAGAAAGATTATACAGGAAGTTCATGTAAGAGGAGGAATGAAAATGAATTTGAGCATGAAATTACAATTGTTAGATTGGTACCCTATGTAATTAACTTTTGAAATATGAGGGATAGGGTGAAAATGGTTAGGAATAGTTTGTTGATGTTAGAAGTCTACAGTCTTGGGGATGTCCAGGCCCATTTGGTTAATAAAGTTTTTATTTACCAAAAAAAAATTATTTTTCCCTATATATTTTCTAGTGCCTATCTGATTCGTTTTTTTTTTAATAAAACAAATCATGTTTGAGTGATCAAAGTTTTTGATAAATTTTTTATTTGAAAATAAATTCTTAAAATGAAAAAAAAAAATTAGTCCGATAGAATTAGGAAAATATGTCTCATAAGTGACATATCTATTGATTGTGTCCTCCACTCTCCAACACACCTCATTTTCACCCTACTCTCTAGCAGAGATATAATTTTTATGAAAGGAGTTTCAAAATATGAAAAAATAAACTAACCTATATTTTCACAAAATATTTCTGAACATTTTTTTTTATGTAAAACATTTTTCTTTATACTGAAACACATTCTAAAGAGAAAATAATGGATTTTACAATCATATATTATTTAAAAGAAAAGCAGAAAATTAGCAGTATTTTTTTAAAAAACAGGAAATTTAGTTTCACACAGATGGTTTTTGGAGAAAAAAAAATGAAACTTTACTAACTTTTAGTGAGGGTGCCGGGTGGGGTAGGGGGATAAAGTGATAACAATAAACATAACATTCCCTGAACTTATTTTCCTACTCCAAACTATTTTTTTTGAATATATATATGTTTGTAAAAGTATGAATAAATTAAATATAAAATATTTTCTACCATGAACTTATTTTTTCTACTCCAAACTATTTTATTTTAAAAAATATGTTTGTAAAAGTATGAATCAATTAAATATGAAAAAAATTAAAAAAATATTATAAACTATTTTCTTCTTTACCAAACACACCCCAAGTAATAGAATTTTTTTTTTATTTAAGAAAATTATGTAGATATTCATAATTTCCGGTATGCGTTATTAAATAAAATTTAATGAAATTTGGCCGATCTCCAAACTTTCACCTTAATTATAAGGGGTAGTAGGTTAGGGCATATAAGAATAGTGTTTGATAGAATGTATGAATAATGTTGGAATTAATAATGCAAAGATTAGGTATGAGTAGGGGTAAAGATGGTATGATATCGTACAATATTTCAAAGTTTGGATACCGTAATTTTAGTAGTCGATTTTTAAAACATTATATCATTATCATACCAATTTAATTCGTTATGGTTCGGTATTTTAAAGTTTGATTTCGGTATTCTACGGTATGGTAAATCGATAACCATAGTTTGTTCAACTCCGACTAATATATACTCGTATATTAGAGTATTATGATTTCGACAATTAAAAAAGGTCTCAATCGTATTATACGTACTAACACAATACATGTGTAAAAATATATATTCAAAATAAAATGCAAACAACTCCTTTTGTTAATCAATTAAATTTCAATCAAAATAGAGTAGTCAAAGTTTCAACTTCTAAACATTTAGTTTAAACTAATACTATTATCAGTATTTTGATAAGATATATATATGTTATCTACGTAAGTTGTAACTATATACTTCGGTATGGTATTCGGTATTTCGGTATATCGTTTCTAAACACCAAATACTATTAAAAATTAAAATATATACCACATACCATATACTATACCAAATACCATTAAAATAAAACTGTGTTATTAAAATTTTCAATATGGTATGGTAATTCGGTATAATACCATACCATGCCCACCCCTAGGTATGAACACATTAATTGTCTTTTATCCATTGTTTGATTTGGTGTATTAAAAATAACATGTATTGCACATTCATATAAAAGTAACTATTTATTCGCAATAATACCTTTCAAATTCTTTAGCTAATTCGTTCAATTTCACGGACAATTGTATTTCTAACTATGCTTATGCATATATTGAAAACAATTCTTATACTACTAATATCATAGTTTGCTCTGTATTAATTATACATGAAATAATACCAAATAAGTTTGTATAGATAATAAAAGTGTATTAGCTATACATATTTTTAAAAAATATATTAAACAAGGAATTAGTAATTGAAAAAAAAACATGCTATTTTCTTTAAATACCTTCTACCAAATCATGTGTAACATTCCAAAAGTTATAAACTAATATTTTTATTTGAATGGACCGTATCTTTATAGGAAGGATAAAAGAAATTATTTTGCACTTTCTAAAATTGAATTTTATAATTGAAAATTTGTTTATTTAAATTTTGATAATATTATTAAGAGTTGTGCTTGGTTTATTTATGTAAAATTAGTCTTAGAGCCCGTTGGACATTGTTGTTGGGAGGTCAAAAATATTTTTTTAATGTGAAAAACACATTTTTTTTGAAAAAAATAGTGTTTTGGCAAATTCTTAAAAATGCTCTTAAATGATAGCAGGAGCAGTTTTTCTGCTGGTGAGAAGAAGCTAAATTTTTTTTTTGCCTCTTAAAAAATGCAAAAGTAGAAAATTATTTTTTTGAAAACTAAAATACCCCTTCCATATATACATTTTACCAATATATCCCTTATTAATTAATTTGTATATCTCATAAGTTTGGTTAAATTTCATTCAAGAATTTTATTTTTTTTATTTTTTATTTTTAAAATTAATTTTTTTCATTTTATTTTATGTGATAAATTATTATTATTTTATATATATATATTATTATTATTATTATTATTATTATTATTATTTTACGTTTTATTTTACAAAATCATAAATAAATTTAACAACAACATTTTTGTAGGATTAAAAATATAAAGGACTTTATCTATTTTTGTTGTAAATTATTCGTATATAGTGGTTTAATTTGTGGAATGATTTTTAAACTTATTTATCTTGATATTTTGAATTATATTTAAGTCATCATCTTAATATTATATTAATATTTATGTATGTATAATACTGATTGAGAATATGAATATATATATTTTAATTAAAAAAATTCTATTCGATATTTAAAATAGTTTCTCTCTATAAAATAATCTTAATATTAGAAGTACATTGATACTTACCCTTTTTTCGTAATTTAACTTTCAAAAGAACTTTTAAAAAAAAGATTAGTCAAACATGATTTTGCTTATCAAAAACACTTTTTAAATGAATTAGCCAAAAAAAATTTTTTTTTTTTCAAAAAATACTTTTTTAAAAAGTCATTTTAAAAAAGTGTTTATAGAAATAAACCGTTTTTAATGAAAATGCCAAATATACTCTTAGCATATTTGTGTTTGCATGTGTGTGTGGCATGTAATCTGTAGAGCAAGACGTTGTTATTATGATTGTTTTATCATATCCTTTCCGTTTATTTTCTAAGTGCAAGACTAACATTAGTTGTTTAAGTAAAAGAAATATCTCATAATGAGTACTTCCTATTCTTCTCGGACTTTAATTTAAAGTCCCTTACAACGACGAAAATAAAAAAGAAGAGAGAAAGAGGGAATAAAGTTTATCCTAAAAGAAATCACTTTTAGGTAGATCAGTTAAAACGAGATTAGTCTATGGGGTCAATTCAATCCAATCTGTTATTGGTAGGGTTGAGATAGAATTTTTCAAGCCCGTTTAAAACTAGAGCTTATAAGTCCGATCCATATAAATCTTTGGCCCTTGAGGCTTGATTGGGGTCGGGCCGAGATCGGTCCATGGGCCAAAACTATTTATTTAAGGGTAACTTACCACAATCTCACTAGTATATGAGCTAAATACTTAAATGCACGGTACGTTGTAATATTATGAATCTTACCAGATTTTGGTATGTCCAAATACATGTATCCCGATATACATGGACTCAAAATTATAGGTTAATTTTTGCTCTAGATACACTCTATCCTAGTGGATTCACATGTATCTAGGATACATAGACAAATCCCACGCTCTGGCCTCCCTCCCATATCGCCTGCCACTCTATTATCCCGCTCGCGTATCTATGATGCATCACACAAAATACATGTATATATCTCACGTATCTAGTATCCTAGATACATGCTAATTACACTAGATTTTTTGCTAGTATTATTGAAACAACATCATTGTTTGACATATTTGATTTGAAAATCTTCTTATTTTCTTGATGTTATAGAATTTTAAGTTTGAAAAGAAAAAAAAAAGAAAAAAAAGAAAAAATGAAGGGCTAGCCTGCTCCAACCCTCGGTCCTTCTTGGGTTGGGTTGGGTTGAGCATTTTCAGGCCCTTCCAAATGAATGGTCGGCCTGCCCTAGCCCTTCAAATTTCTTGGCATGCGAGGCTTGAGCCGCGTGGGGCTGGGCCGACCTTTTTGACAACTCTACTTTTAGGCTTTAATATTTCAATAGTCTCTGACGGCAACGATAATAACAACGAGACACAAAGATGAAAGAGCAGAATCAAATGGGATTTTTTAAAAATTAAAAATAGTAGAACAATTTGCTTTTAGATTTTGGGAGAGTTGTAATTTTTTTTGTAAGTTTACCTGTAAAATTTAAAGTAAAGTAAAAAAGAAAGTCAAAAAGACACCTCAAGTAAGAATTTAATTGACTAATTGATACTTTTATTTTTTTTTAAAATAAAAAATACGAGAAAATCAAATCTCTTGGTCACTGACTAAATGCATAAAAGAGAACAATTTTTTATGATCTCTTACGTGTACAAATAAAGATATCATATAAAAAGATCATAAGAATATATAAAAATTGCTAATAAATAAATAACAAATTTTATGGAAAAGTTAAGTGAGTGAGGGTGCAAGTTAGTATTGCTCCAAAACAAAATAAAAAATAAAAAAATAAAAAAATAAAAAAATGAGAGAAGTACTTCCGCTGAGCAATTTCGATCACTAAGCTAAACTACAATCTAGTTTTTAGGTGTCCGAAATATTATATATACTCCTGTTACATAACATTTTATCTAAAAACATCATATAATTTTTCGACGAAGAGTATCCAATTGGACACCCTCGACACACTATAGCTTCGTCCCTGACTGTTACAAATAATTTTTATTTTAGAGTCTCAAATAGTAGGAGTCTCTACATAACTCAAATAAACAAATATTTAATAGTAAAACTTTTATTTATTTTGAAAGTCTAAAATATAAGAAAATAGCAAATGACAATTTTGTTTGTGTAATGTCATTTAACAAAAAAACAGAAAGTTAAATCAATATTTCTAAAAGTCTTCATTCTCTTGGCATAATACAAATACAAATATAAATATAGATAATCTTTGTATTATTCTCTTAAATTTAATAATGAAATGGGAGAGACATACTTGGATTAGGGCAACCATTTTCTACGCTTAGGGGTCGTTTGGTATATTATATAAGAATAATGCTAAATAGAGTGTTATAAAAAAAAGTTTTGAGGGAAAATTGCATCTTTAATCATACTAATGCATGCATTAGAACCATTTCATTGCTAATTCCTAAAAATTTATGGTATTAATATTATATATTTTAATACACAATAGAGTGTATAACTAATGCTTGCATGAATTATAAAAAAGTACCAAATAAAATATTAATAATATACAAAACAAATTAATCTATACATTAATTTTCTTTATACACTCTACCAAAGAGAAAATGCATAAAGTCACCACTGAAGTTGTCTCAAATTTTCAAAAAGACACCTTAACTTTGCAATTGTCCTATTACCCCACTAAACAATTATGAACTAATATTATTATATCATCTTTCGATCAACCCCAGATTTTAAGAAGCAAGTGTGTTCACACACCAATCATTACATGACACATGTTAATTTAATTAAAAAATGTGTTCACACATCAATCATTACATGACACATGTTAATTTAATTAAAAATATAATATATATTTTTCATTTTAAGTTCCCTCTTCACTCAGAATCCCTGCCTAAACCTGCTCGCACGAAACCAAAGCAGTGTTCCCAGGCAAAGGGACGTCAGTACGAATAAAAATGTACTGGTATGTAAAGCGAAATGTAGAATCATAAATAATTACTATAAAAAGGTAATAAAGATACCACCTGAAACTCAAATAATCTTCATGGCTGACATTTGGCCTCCTACTATATAAATATGCACGATATGCTCATATAATTGTATGTCGTGAATACATATATATAGATGAAAATGCATGACATACCCAACCAAATGCTAGTAATGGTGGTGCTTCCCGGTAGCTAACCGACATCATATTCGCCAACTTGTGGCCATCGGTGTCTCATACGTATATATATATATATATATATATAGGCAATTGGCCTCATACCTCCTGATTATAGTTCGGGAGTAAAATGCATATAATGTTATGTCATGAATTTATAACACATGTATGTTACCGTTGTTATGTTGCCAATCTTGGCCCGTTTGTAGTTTTGTTCTCATAACCTTGTAATCACTTTCGTAAGACATGTAACCATCTCATCATGAAACCTCATATGTTCTTTCAAATAAGTTTGAAAAGTTCACTCGAATTTTAGCAAGATAACCTAACCTTGCAGATATTCATAACAAGTTTAAGGTGATTTACTTAGTTTCTATACTTGGTTCCTAGATAATTTATAAAAGAAGTATTTCAAAAATCAAGTGTTCTAATAGTTTAAACATTTAAGTTATATTTGAGAGTTTTTAAGATCATGAGTTACTTTAAAGATTTTTCATAATAACTTTAGTGGGGAAAGAGGGTTGGTTACAAATAATAAGGGTCTCCCGTAATATTTTAAGTCACATCGCCCAAAGAAGAATAAGAATTCATACATGCGGAAATACAATCAAGGAAACCAACAAAATGACATATAGATGTCGAATACTCTATTTATCCGAACGAGTGAAATATCAAAATAATAGAATCATGAAAATAATTCTTCTAAGATCCCAATGTCTTTCACAGAAGGTCTTTTTAGCAAGAGAATAACAAAATAACACATTAGGCGTTTTAGGAATTTCCCTGAAATGGTGCTAATATGAAGGACGAAGCTTAGCATTAACATACCTTTCCAATGAACACTCGAATGCCCGTAGTTTCTTCACAAAATTTGTTCCTTAAGTCCTAAGCTTCACAAACACTATATATACACAGCTGGTACACACCTGTAAACAATTCCTAATTGAGCTTAAATCGGCAGATTTGCCATATGGCCTTAACTTGACGAAATGTCCGTAGAACTTCATAAATACAATCATAAAAGAGTCCCGAGATGATTACATGAGCAAACCAAGTGTAAACCTTGAAGAAACACCAATAACTATCAATTCATATCTTCAAAAACTAGCTCCAAATGCAGCTAATAGAAGGGGAAAACGATTGAGACGTGTAGAGGTCACATTTTTAGGCACGGGGGAAACCTTTAATGGTAGAAATCGTCAAAAACTAACCTTCATCATGCAAGAACTCCGTTAGAACCCTCTCTTCAGCTTTCTTTCTGGTTAGAGAGTGAAAAGAAATGTTTTTATGGCTTAAAACGTCGAGTAAGTCGACATACCATATTTTTGACCTGACCCGGATCGCGATCCAGATTCTACCCCGGAAGTCCACAGTAAAACCCTCATAACTTTTTACTCCGATGTCGATTGGATAGGGGTTTTATGTTTTGCAAACTAGACTCGTAGGCCTTTGATTTGATAGGTTATGGGCCTTCTAAATCTCTATATATTGGGAGAAAACATTTAAGACATTTGACCCAAAGTTAGGAAAATATTATTAGAAAAACTTCAATAACTTTTGCTGACCTTAGTTTCGCTAATTTTCTTGACTTCAAAACTTAACATACGATCCTTGTGCTATTATAATACTTCGTAACACGCTATTCCTAGCATGTTACACATTCATAGGCTTATCCCCAAGGTATGGGACCTTTGAAACGGTGAAGTTCTACCAGTGCCATTTCTTTAATCCTAAACTTTGTTAAGGGGTCCCTTTGACCTAAAACTTTAGCTTAGTTCCTTGATATTGTCACCCATTTGCAATCTTAATCTCCAATGTACGATACAAAGTCATATACACCTCATATAACCATGCCATAGTACGCCACATATATTATGCAAAAATAGAAAAAAAAGTACGGGGTCTTACATACTCCTTTTCATATAACTTCAAAATTAGAAATTATAATTTTAAAAGAATCAATGAATTTTCTGAAAATTGAAAGAACTTGATTGAAATTGGATAAAAAAAATTCTATATGATATCTCCTAATCATCTTGAAATCTAATGAGTTTATCAAATTGTTCGAAATGTAAGAAAATAGTTAGATGATGTTTTAAAATTAATGAGAGTAAAACTAATAGTAGTAAAAAAAAGAAGGTGAAGTTGTTGTAAAAATGTTGACACTTAAATTGAGAAGCTACGATAGAGATGACAATGAATTTTTGAAGAAGAAAGAAGAAAGAAAGAAAAAATAATAAGGAAAAAAGTTAAAATAATAAGAAAATATATTTTATAATAAAATACTTGTAAAAATAAAATTATATTAGTTATTTTAGGTTGCTCACTCTCTTTGAGATAGTGCACACACTCTGTATGCAAGGTGGACAAAAAATAATGTAATAATATCTGTTCAAGATTGTTTAATGGGGTAATAGAATACCCACATAGTTAAGATGTCTTTTTAAAAATTCGAAATAAATTCAGGCGTCACTTTGTGTCTTTTTCTCTTCTACCAAACGACCCATACACTAATTTTAGCTTGGGTGTGAACCATCCAAATCAACATACTCATTAATGTGCAAGAAATGACGCATAAATTAGGATTTTCTTCTCACAACTACCTCGCCATAATACAATATGTTGAGCTGCGTCCATTTGTCACCCAAGAAAGAGCGCCGGACAATTTCATTAATGCATATTATATTCTAGAAAGAGCTAGTGTCTGCTATGTTGTCCCTCTCAATAAATGAAGATCTGGCTCCCCTTCCCTCCATTACGTTTAGATTAGAGACATGTGTAATATTTAAAGTTCAAAGGTCAAGATTATATTATATTAACAAATATCATAATCATAGTTAAGTGGGATAAGGGTCTGAAAATACCCTAACTTTGATCGAATTTGTTGTTGTGATACTAAACTTTCATAAGGACCTAATACCCCCCTAAACTGTTTAATACCGTATTTTTTACTCCCTGAACTATTTAATAGTGTATTTTAAAGGTATATATGTGCCCATGTGGACACATTACTATTTATAATTTTGCATTATTTTTTATGTTCACGTGGACAAATATATATGTTTAAAATACGGTATTAAATAGTCTAGGGAGGTAATAGGTCCTCATGAAAGTTTAGTATCGCAACAACAAATTCGACCAAAGTTGGAGTTTTTTCCAGATCCTTATCCCTAGTTAAGTCAACTAATTTTAGTAAACTACTCTCCAAATTTTGTAAGAATTACAATATATTTCATACAAAATTTGATATTTATTAATATCTTTAATTTCATCTTATATTTTTAATTTAAAATTTAATATTTAAATACAAAAATATAATATGAAATTAATGATTATAACTCAAAAGTCACTCAACTATTGATATTTCACTTAAAAAGTCATCCAATCAATTTAAATATTTTTTTTTCATTAAATTTTGTTGAAATCTAATTTTATTTTAAACTATTTTTATAAGAAATAAGAAGATATCTATTTTATTTATCTTACTAATCTGCTCCAATTATTTTTTTTTTTTTTTTTGAAAAACGTACTGTAGCAATAGACAAAAAAATTATTTTCCGTTCTAGCAATTGTTTAGTAGAATTAAATAAGCTGAAAAATGATCCAAAAAAAAGGAGAACATTGAAATTGACCAGAAGTAATCAAAAGAACGCAGAATAACAATCTTTTATCATTTAAAAATAATTGGTTTAAAACTAAAAATTTACAATTTAATATTTAAATAAAAAAATATAATATGAAATTAATGATATTAATAAATATCAAATTTTGTATAAAATATATTGTAATCCTTACCAAATTTGGAGAGTAGTTTTCTAAAATTAGTTGACTTAACTATAATTATGATATTTGTTCATATAATATAATCTTGACCTTTAAACTTTAAATATGACACATATCTCTAATCTAGACGTGCACTTAACGAAATAGAGGGAAGATGTAATGAAGGGGAGTCGGATCCGACTTTAGTCATGTAAACTTTTTAATTTAATGTTTTATGAGGACGTGTCTCTTAAAGCCAACAGTTTGAAATTTTTTGAATGGTGACTTATACGTCATGGAAGTTGACCACTAAAATTATTTTTTATTTCTCTTTCTTTTATTTTTCATTTATTGTACTTCAAAATTACCGCCTTCATATTTGGTGACTTTTTAACTTCTACTTTTAGGATCTATTTAAATATAAAAATTCATTTATAAAATATTTTTTTAATTTATTTAAAAATTAATTTTTGACGATGAAAATTTGAAACACAACCTTTTATTTTTGAAGGTATATTTTAAATTTGAAAAACATGTTGATATAACGTGTTTATTCAACTCACTTTCACTTTTGAAATTGTATTTAAGTATAATATGAAAATTAATTTGAATATTCTTTTGTAAAAATAAAATATAACTTTATTTTCAAATCTAACTCCATATATTTCATGTACAGTAAAAAAAAATGAATTCTATAGCCAAACGCCTGATAATAATAATACTAATAATAATAGTCTTAACCAAGCTTTCTATGTTCATAACTTCTAAATATTTAATGTGTAATTTAATAATCAATGTTTATTTTTTATTTTTTATATATTCAATTGTATTTGTATTAGAGA
This sequence comes from Solanum acaule, assembly GCA_036250505.1. Taxonomy (NCBI): domain Eukaryota; kingdom Viridiplantae; phylum Streptophyta; class Magnoliopsida; order Solanales; family Solanaceae; genus Solanum; species Solanum acaule. Next base: position 32,703 of record JAJOOR010005315.1, on the reverse strand, counting down.
TTCATTTTACAAAACTAGTTTTATTAATAATATTTTTGAAATTTAAAATCAATTATTAGTATCTTATGCAATTATTTACTAATAAAAATAATAATTTTTAAAAATATCTTATATTAATATAAATAAATAAAAAATAAATTATTTTCATTTATACAAATTGAGGGAGTAATTAAATTGGTTTCAATTTAGATTTTGAAGAAAATAAAAATTTGAGAAAAAAGGGGAAACCAAAAAGTAAGAAAGAGAAACAATTCTAAGAAGGAAAATAAAGCATAGGTTCCACAGGTCAAAATATAATAGTAATAAGGGAAAATGGTCTGAAAAATACTCCAATTTTGAGCGAAATTGCTGTTACGATACCAAACTTTATGGATGACTTTTACTCTCTGCATTATTTAATAGTGTATTTTAAAGGTATATATGTGCCCACGTGAACACATTTCTATTTAAAATGATGCAATATTTATGATGTCCACGTGGAAACATTTATACCTTTAAAATACACTATTAAGTAGTGCAAGGGGATAAAAGGTCCTTTCCAAGGTTCGGTATTGTTATATCAATTTCGGTCAAAATTCAGATATATTTCAGACCTATTTCCCTAGTAATAACATAATATCCTCATATAACTAGTACTAGTTATGCCTCACACATAGTAAAAGTTTCCGTTGTTGTTACAACAAATGAATTCACTTCCGGATCATATTTTTTCATATGGAGGACAATTCTGTAAATATATGTCTTTTCATGTACTTTATTACTTTCTCACTTTCTAAAATAAATAAATAACGAAGATTAAAGAATCAGAGATATGGTGGATCAAAAATGTTATCTCGAATTAGGGGGAAAAGGAAAAAAGAGGAGAGACAAATTGATTAAATGGAAAAAGGAAAAATATATACTTAATTTTGCGATTTAGATTGTGTTACAAGAAAAAAAATGAGAAATTAAAGCTTTGAGGGGTGAAAGATAACTATCTTTTAAGAGTTATTGCATGTATATTCTTCTAAGGATAACAAATAATTCTCTATCAGGATACAACAAAGCCTGAAACATATATGCATTGAATACACTACTTTTGGGAATGCTTCGTATTATAGAACTTAATATATGAATTTTCATAATAGCCATGTTCTTTTATGAACAAATGACTTTTCATGAAAAAGTTACTCCTGTTTATGAATAGACAAAACCTTTTGTTACTCTCTTTCTCAGCAAAAAAAAACTTTATTTAATTTAAAATTTAAATATTAAATTCAAATTTTAATGAACAAATTATTCAAAATTAATTACAAAAAATAAATCTTTTAATTTAATTAAAGATCCGACCGGCCCACGCCACGCCCAAATTCCAAGTCCTATATATAAATAATAGACTAAATGAGCTAGGCCTTAAAATGACCTAAAAGATGGCTTCTCCCATCAATATGAGAACTTTTTCTTTATATTATAACTATCCTAACAACATAATATCACGCATATCAAAAAGTATCTTATGTAGATTCGAACTTTTCGTTAGTGTAAATACCTTAAAGTTTGACGAATTTATTGATATCCTAAGATTTAAACCACAATTCCTTATTGTCAAACTAAAAGTATCACACACATACTGTTATTAAGTAGCAAAACAATCCAATATTAGAACCATGTGTTAATTCAAATTCATAAATATTTACAAGAGCAACTCTTTAAATCTTTTCTCAAAGTGGCACTACCTCAATATTCATATAGGTGAAAGTAGATTATGTCCATGTTACTACAGACATTTGCTAATCTCATTAAGAATTAATTCACCCTCACACTTGTAACAATATGCACTTTGAAATATGTTATTATGCCCATGTTATCACAGATATTTAACAACTTCTACACTCCTTCAATAATAGTAAACAGTACACCAAAATCAAGGATTTAAGCGAGGAGATTCGTACTAAAACAATACAAACAAGTTGTTATTACTCGTTGAACTTATATTGCCAGAGAGTAACCTAACTCAAAGTTGAGTTTCCGTCACTTAAATTTAATTTAAGAGTTTTGATCCCATTCCTTCACTAGTTTGTTGTACTGCATCTCTATTCAATACTTTTATAAATGGATCAATCAAATTTTTATTTGATCTCACATACATTATAGTTATAATTCTGCTGGTAACTAGCTCTATTATATAAGCATGCCTTAAGCTCATATATCTTGAATTTTTATTATACATTTTGTTATGAGCTACATACATAGTAGTCTTACAATCGCCGAATATGAAAATGACTGACATAGGTTATGGTTATAACTTTATATCTAGTGTAGACACGTAATTTTTGACCGAATTTAAGTTTACCACCATTTTTAGAGCTTAAATATTTTATAAATCTAAATCAAATATTTTGATTTTTATCTTATTTTATTAAGTTTATTTTAAAAGATTTAAAAATAACAAAAATAGAGTCACACTTTAAGGTACATTTTGTTTTTAATTTATCCAAAATTTTAGTAAATAAATGTGTGATTTTAATATTTTCTTAATTATATTTTTTGATCTAGCTATTTGGTTTTTCTATATTTTTATTGATTCCAATTAATTAGTTAATATTATTATTATTATATTTTTATTAACAACAAAAAATAAAAACCTATCCATCTTTCTCCAATTTAAGTGACGTTAATGATTAGGGATTGTTTTAATTTTTTCAGAGTCGCCACTTGGAATTGAGTTATGATGTTCCAAGTCACCTTTTTGTTTAATCCCTAATCAAAAGGAAATGACTCTTTATTTTGGTCTGCGAACCAGAAATTCGGGCAAGGAATTCTGTTGACTGAGGGGAAGGTATTAGGCATCCCTCGAGTCTCGTGGTTCTAGCACGGTCGCTTTTATTGACTTATACTTTTATTATTTTATTTTTGGGATACATTAATTCAGACCATTATTTGTTTGCATTTTTTATTGTTGAACTTTTTATTTGCTCTTAACCTAGATGCGTAACCGCATTCTTGGTCTTCACGATTAGAGACATAACTGTCTTCTTTGCATTGCACTTAATAATCTCATTATTTTTTGCAAGTCTCTACTTTAAATTAATAAAAGTTAATTGTATATTATTAGACAAGGTGCATCACCGCATCCTTGAATTTATTTTTAATGTCTCAAAAAAAGATGTGTGACCACATTCTTAATTGAGATAAATATTTTTAACAAGTTGCATATCCCAATATTTACCTATTGCTAGAAAGCTTATATGTATTATTAATGATTAAATTACTTTTTACTATTTATATTTATAAACATTATTTACATAATAAAAAGCCTAAAATCTTAAACAAATATAAAGTTATTTCATATTAAAACTCGACATAGATGGATTTATATTTTTAGTATATTTACAAGTCATGACAAAAAGCAAAAAAATAAAAAATGTGTAACTCTTCATTTCTTAATTTTTCTAGGATGAACATTTTTAATTTTAAATGAAGTTGACTAAACAAACTATTATAATAAATTTTTTAGGTATTTGATAAATTTTGGTTGGATGCAAGAGATAATTCATAATAGCATATGGAACAAGATGAAAAGTAATGAGATTAAACACACATAAAATTCGAGCAACTTCATAACATTGAAATCAAGTATTATATAATCATGAAAATCAAATTATACAATAAAAATTAAATGGTACCTCTTGCAAAAATTCAATTCACGAAAAGGAAACAATCCTAATAAGAAATCATGAACTCAAAACCACGAAAGTGAACCTCGACCTCAACTTTTATTTGTGAGTGAAAGAAAAATATAAATAAAACTGTGAGTATGTTTGCTGATTTTTCCTTTTTTTCGTATATGTGTGGTCTTTTTGGTAGTGTGCCGTATGTAGTATGGTAGTAGTGTTGTGTTTTTGGTTGCTTTTGCTGAATGGGTTCTTGGTGATTGTGCATGTGTGTATGTATTTTTTGGTTGTTGTGCGTGAGTGTTGCCCATTTTTTTTGTCTTTTGTTTGCTGTCCTTTTTTCCTTCCCCTCCCTTCTGATTGTGTCCAGGTCTCCGTTTATAGTATAATAGGGGTGTGTATATATGTAGTGTTCTGTGTAGTAGTATGTGTAGTTGGGGTAAGTGGGGGTAATGTGAGGTGAGTGGGGTAATATGGGTGGAAATGGGTAGTGGATTTAGGATAAGAGGTATTGGGTTAATTTAAGTTAATAATTGCTTTTTTAATTAAATTATATATAAAAATAACTTACTTTCCTGAACTAATAGTTAAATACATGATAAATTAAATAGTTAATTAAAAAATAAGAAACACTAGCTTATTTGTTAAATTTAAATTGAATTAAACATTAGTTTTTTTTTTTTTTTAGTTTTCAAATCTTTTAAAATAAACTTACTAAAATATGATGAAACATAAAGTATTTAATTTAAATATTTAAGCACTAAAAATGGTGTAAAACCTTAAGTTCGGTCAAAAATTATGTCTCTACAGTTTATCCCTCTTTGACAGGAAACACGAAGTGTTTTCGGACAAAGAAGTAGACAATGCGACAAATTTTGACCGGACTCTTATTTGAAAGAAAAAATCTTCGATCGAGTCCTTGATTTGGACATCCTACATATCACGGGTTATAAGGGAATCAGGTCGCATGTAGTTCAAGGAGATGAGGTGATGAGTTTGAAGTTAAGTTAGGTTTCATCGAGGCTCTAGGTCACGGTTCTTATCCTTAAATAAAAAAAATCAAAGCTAATAGTGAAAAGAAAAATAAAAGTACAAGTTCCTATCTATGCAGCTTCTCTTGAGTCTTCACTTAAGTTTTGAATTTGAGATATCACCTTGATTTTAGTGAGTATCTTGATCTTGAATGGATTGGATGTTTAACTTGCCACTTAGAGTGAGTTTTTGGCACTCTTCGAAATGACAATTTGAATATGTTCTTGAATGACTGCATGTTTTCTTGATCATAAGCTGAATAGAAATAGATGTCAAGAAGTCAGGCTGCTATATGCATTGAAGAAGCTGATTCTGGATATCATGATATTGATCATTCTGAAAAAAGTTGAAACTTTGTTCCTGAATTTCAAATCCATGTTTCGCTTGAAGAAACCTGAAAATCATCACAAACAAAAGAAATACACAAAAAAATTTGCCCCAGTTTTCACTGGAAAATTTTTGTGAGTTATTAGCAGATAAATTTTTTAAAAATAAATTCATACTAGGAAGTGTTTATCCTAGGAGAAAGTAACCAAATCCCATTATGTAGGATGGTCCTACTAATCCTATTGTCCAGGAGGGTCCTGCTAATCTAAATCTCATTGTTTAGGAGAGTCCTACTACACTAATCCCATTGTTTAGGAGGGTCCTCTACTCTAATTCTCATTGTTTAGGAGGGTCCTGCTATGCTAATTCCCATTTTTTAGGAGGGTCCTGCTACTCTAATTCTCATTATTTATGAGGGTCCTGCTACGCTAATTCCCATTATTTAGGAGGGTCTTGCTATGCTAATTCCCATTGTTTAGGAGGGTCCTGCTACTCTAATTCCCATTGTTTAGGAGGGTCTTGCTATGCTAATTTCCATTGTTTAAGAGGGTCTTGCTACTCTAATTCCCATTGTTTAGGAGGGTCCTGCTACGCTAATTCCCATTGTTTAGGAGGGTCCTGCTGCGCTAATTCCTATTGTTTAGGAGGGTCCTGCTAGTCCCATTATTTATGAGGGTCCTGCTATGCTAATTTCCATTGTTTAGGAGGGTCTTGCTACTTTAATTCCCATTGTTTAGGAGGGTCCTGCTACGCTAATTCCCATTGTTTAGGAGGGTCCTGCTATGCTAATTCCCATTGTTTAGGAGGGTCTTGCTACTCTAATTCCCATTGGTTAGAAGGGTCCTGCTATGCTAATTGCCATTGTTTAGGAGGGTCCTGCTACGCTAATTTCCATTGTTTCGGAGGGTCCTGCTACGCTAATTCCCATTGTTTAGGAGGGTCCTGCTACTCTAATTCTCATTGTTTAGGAGGGTCCTGCTACAATAATTCTCATTGTTTAGGAGGGTCCTGCTACGCTAATTCCCATTGTTTAGGAGGGTCCTGCTAGTCCTATTATTTATGAGGGTCCTGCTACGCTAATTCCCATTGTTTAGGAAGGTCCTGCTACTCTAATTTCCATTGTTTAGGAGGGTCCTGCTATGCTAATTCCCATTGTTTAGGAGGGTCCTGCTATGCTAATTCCCATTGTTTAGGAGGGTCATGCTACTCTAATTCCCATTGTTTAGGAGGGTCATGCTACTCTAATTCCCATTGTTTAGGAGGGTCCTGCTAGTCCCATTATCCAGGAGGGTCCTGCTAATCTAATTCCCATTGTTTAGGAGGGTCTTGCTAGTCCCATTATCCAGGAGGGTCCTACTAGTATCCCATTATCCATAAGGGTCTTGCTAATCCCATTATCCAGGAGGGTCCTGGTAATCTAATTCCCATTGTTTAGGAGGTCCTGCAAGTCTCATTATCCAGGAGGGTCCTGCTAGTGTCCCATTATCTAGGAGGGTCCTGTTAGTCTCATTATCCAGGAGGATCTTGCTATAATGGAGGGTCTTGCTAATCCCATTATTCACGAGGGTCCTGCTAGTCCCATTATCCAGGAGGGTCCTGCTAGTCCCATTTTTCAGGAGGGTCCTGCTATACTAATTTCATTACTTAGGAAGACCTCGCTTAATAAAATCATCAAAATAGAATAACCACAACATTATTTTTGCCCCAGGTTACACCAGAAAAACACCATTTAAGCTATTAGCATAAATGAAAAATATTTGTACCAAAGAAAAGTGCAAGACATCGATGCAATTAGGGTGTTTGTTCCCTAGAAATGAAAGATAGTATCCCTAGGGTGTTTGCTCCCTAAAATGCCTCTAGGGTGTTTGTTCTCTATTAACAAGAGTGTTTTTTTTATAACAAATAAAAATATACCCCAATTTTTAAATTGAGGAACTTTGAAACTCTTTTTAATTTATCATTTTTTGACTTTTTTGATTTTTGATTTTTTAAAAATGATCCAATTTCATTCCTTCAAGGATATAAAATTTTTATTCTGTGAGACCGAGCCCTATTGTAAGATTGCCTACGTATCTTGTATAACAAGAATCAGGTCAAATGTAGTTCATATAAATCAAAAATTATTTTTCTTTTTCTTGATTTTTTTTAAAAGACATCTTTTGGGAAAAGACTCGGTTCATATTATGCATATGAACCCCATTAAACTATTTTCAAACAAATATGAGGTCAACTTTGAGTAATCCTTATAGTTTCAAATTGTATCTCAAACATACTTAAGTATTTACAAGATCAGTTCATCTTGCATAAATTAAGAGGTTAAAATTATTCATATCCTCATATTTCAAGTGCTCTCGCAACAAATGAAGTCCCACTTCACACAATAGAAGTGTTCTGATCTTAGGGCGTTTTAGAAGCAACTCACACTCGGAAGGATATTCAATGCATGAGATTGGGATACCATATGCTTGACCCTTATGTAAGTATCCACTAATGTGAGAACACAAAAAATAAGATCAAATAGGACTTGTCATTGGTTTATAATGTAGGCTTAGGGAAAAGTAGGATATTCATTTGGGATAAAGTGACTATTTCCTTCTTAAAAATTGTACTATGCTCTCAAATGTTTTCATTTTCGCATTTGACCTTTGTTTTTTTTAAAGCTCCTCCTCATTTATTTGCCTTTTCTTGTTTTCTCATTTTCTCTTCCTTTCGTTGAAGATTTTTTCATTTTTCTTCCTACCTTTTTTTTGTCATTTATTTTTAACTTTCACATAATTGGCCTTTTTACTTTATTACCCAACTTAGGTCTTTAGCGTTGTGTAGCTAATTGATAGTGCGCTCAGAGAGGTGGGACCAAGTAATAGTGCATTTATGCACTCTAAAGGATGTATGTTGAAATACGGTTTTTCAAATAAAAATGTTTCAGGTTCAAAATGGGAGTTCTATGGATAACATATCATTTGGTAGGCTTGAAAGACACAATCGGATCAAAGGAAGCCTATAATCATTTCCCAAGTTAAATGTTGCTCAAAATTTTACCTCAACCAACATTCAGGCCAAGTTCTAGATCAAAAGTCATTCAATTGAATTTTATATCTAAAGCTTACCACACAATGCACAAGAAATAATGAGGTCGAATTTGTTTTAACCTTAACTTTAAGCAAAACAGTTTCTCAAGTAATACATATACGCATCAAGAGGTACCAAAGGAAGTCTATAGGTCACAACAAAGTTGACCTGTCTTGCCAAATAGTTTAACACTTTCTTTCTTTTTCTTTATGCACATTTCTATACATATTGGTACCAACCAAGTCAAATTTTTTTCTAGATAAAAAAAATCTCATTTTTTTGCCCCAATTTTTGTGATGAGGACTTTCTAAATTTTTCTTAGGTTAGACCGAATATCAAAATAAGGTTACATACGTATCTTGTCAAAGCAAGAATCATGTCAATCGTAGTTTAGAAATATGAGTAAAAATATTTTTTTTGAAGGATAAATCCTTTTTTTTAGAATGGATAAACAATTTTTTTTTTAATTTTCAATAAGGATTGAGATATATTTTTTTTGAATTTTGAAATAAGGATCACTGAACTCGAGGAAGGTTGCCTACATATCTCATCAAGTTGAGAATCAGGTGTGCGTAGTTCGTCCAGTTTGAACAGTTAAAAAACATTAAGATATTAAAACTTTACTTGACAAATGCATTATTATTCAAGACTTTCTAAAAAAATACATTTTTCATATTGCATACAAAATGATCTAAATGGTCAAGAAAGAGTGGAATACTTGTCCTAGACGGACCTAACTCTTATTTTGAGATTTACTAAGTCCAATGCAAATGACACAAATAGGCGGAGTCTTCTAGGGATAACCCTATCTATATTTCAATTTTACTATGTTCAAACCTGAAGGAGATAGGTACATAAACTGGCTTACCCGAGTGGACAACTCGAGTCAGGAGGGGCAACTTATCAGTAGCAGCGTTATTTCGACTTCATTGCTGGTCCAACCCCGCCTAACATATGTGACTAAATATCCTTCACTAGGTCTCAAGATACTCCAGCTTTATCTCAATGGAAAATATGATGCATAACTACGTTCTTGTGAACGTGTATAAGTATATTCAAAGACTCATAAAGTGTGAGTGAGAGAAAGAAATTTAGTATAGTTCAACAATATAAATATAAAAAGCAATAAATGAGCAACAAGCTGCATATTAGGCCATCAAACACAATATATCCAAAAAGTAAAATAATAAAATCAAGTAAAAATCAATATAACAAAACTCGAATTCTGGTTAGTCCCCAGCAGAGTCGCCAGAGATGTCACACCCCTTTTTGCCCAAGGCGACGAAAGGGTTCTTCAATTTAAGTGACGTTATTGATTATGGATTATTTTAATTTTTTCAGAGTCGCCACTTGAAATTGAGTTATGATGTTTCAAGTCACCTATTTGTTTAATCCCTAATAAAAAGGAAATGACTCTTTATTTGGTCTGCCAACCAAAAATTTGGGCAAGAAATTCTGTTAACCGAGGGGAAGGTATTAGTTATCCCTCGAGTCGCATGATTTTAGCACGATCGCTTTTATTGACTTATACTTTTATTATTTTATTTTTGGGATACATTAATTCAGACCATTATTTGTTTGCATTTTTTATTGTTGAACTTTTTATTTTCTCTTAATCTAGATGCGTAACAGCATTCTTGGTCTTCACGATTAGAGACATAACTGTCTTCTTTGCATCGCACTTAATAATCTCATTATTTTTTGCAAGTCTCTACTTTAAATTAATAAAAGTTAATTGTATATTATTAGACAAGGTGCATCACTACATTCTTGAGTTTATTTTTAATGTCTAAAAAAAAGATATGTAACCACATTCTTAATTGAGATAAATATTTTTAACAAGTCGCATATCCCAATATTTATCTATTGCTAGAAAGCTTATATGTACTATTAGTGATTAAATTACTTTTTACTATTTATATTTATAAACACTATTTACATAATAAAAAGCCTAAAATCTTAAACAAATATAAAGTTATTTCATATTAAAATTCGACATAGATGAATTTATATTTTTAGTATATTTACAAGTCATGACAAAAAACAAAAAAATAAAAAATGTGTAACTCTTCATTTCTTAATTTTTCTAGGATGAACATTTTTAATTTTAAATGAAGTTTGACTAAACAAACTATTATAATAAATTTTTTAGGTATTTGATAAATTTTGGTTGGATGCAATAGATAATTAATAATAGCATATGGTACAAGATGAAAAGTAATGAGATTACACACGCATAAAATTCGAGCAACTTTATAATATTGAAATCAAGTATTATATAATTATGAAAATCAAATTATACAATAAAAATTAAATGGTATCTCTTGCGAAAATTCAATTCACGAAAAGGAAACAATCCTAATAAGGAACCACGAACTCAAAACCACGAAAGTGAACCTCGACCTCAACTTTCGTTTGTGAGTGAAAGAAAAATATAAATAAAACTATGAGTATGTTTGCTGATTTTTCCTTTTTTTTCGTATATTTGTGGTCTTTTTGGTAGTGTGCCGTATGTAGTATGGTAGTAGTGTTGTGTTTTTGGTTGCTTTTGCTGAATGGGTTCTTGGTGTTTGTGCATGTGTGTGTATGTATTTTTTGGTTGTTGTGCGTGAGTGTTGCCCATTTTTTTGTCTTTTGTTTGCTGTCCTTTTTTCTTTCCCCTCCCTTCTGATTGTGTCCAGGTCTCCATATATAGTATAATTGGGGTGTGTATATATGTAGTGTTCTGTGTAGTAGTACGTGTAGTTGGGATAAATGGGGGTAATGTGAGGTGAGTGGGGTAATATGGGTGGAAATGGGTAGTGAATTTAGGATAAGAGGTATTGAGTTAGTTTAAGTTTGTAATTATTTTTTTAATTAAATTATATAAAAAATTAACTTACTTTCCTGAACTAATAATTAAATACAAGATTAGTTAAATAGTTAATTAAAAAATAAGAAACACTAGCTTATTTGTTAAATTTAAATCGAATTAAAATATATAGTTTTTTTTTTTTTTTTAGTTTTCAAATCTTTTAAAATAAACTTACTAAAATATGATGAAACATAAAGTATTTAATTTAAATATTTAAACAAAATATTTAAGCACTAGAAATGGTGTAAAACCTTAAGTTCAGTAAAAAATTACGTGTCTACATCTAGCATAATGTTTCTCATCCAGTCTACTTCTTTCCGACAAATTTATGGGCTAACACACACGAAAAGGTAAAAAAATATTCTGATTCCTATAATTGGCCTCCTAAATGAGCAAAATTGATTTATAAATGTTAGAATGTACGCACCACTCCCCCAACTCCCTATGAAGAGTCCCATAAATGTTTTGAAAAGTACTTGTCTGAAAATCATATCACCAAAATATTAATGGTCTAACACACACGAAAAACTAAGATATTTGCTTAATTCCTCTACATTAGTCCTTAAATTCCAAAACTTGACTCTAAAAATTATTAGACTGTACGTACTGCTCCTCCAACTCTCTACAGAGGGTTTCATACAAAAATACTCCAGAAGAGATACCACCAAAATATTTATGGGGTAACACACAAAACACTAAGAAAATCCCCTAATTTCTATAGTTGGTCTTCTAAATATTCAAAATGGATTTAAAATATATAAGACTATACGTACTACTCCCCTAACTCCCTATGGAGAGTTCCTTAAATGTTTTGCAAAGAAATCATCCAGAAGCCGTGTCACCAAAATATTAACGGTCTAATACACACACAAAAAATTGAGAAAATCACTTAATTTGGGTAAATGAGCCTTAAATATAAAAAATGGATCCTGAAAATTATGAGACTGTATGTACTGCTCCTCTAACTCCCTATAGAGGGTTTCGTAATAAAATCATCTAGAAGCTATATTAGAAAAATATTCATGCCTAACAACGAAAACCTAAGAAAAATTGCCTAATTCTTGTAAATTAGCCCTTAAATGCATAAAATGGACTCTAAAAATTGTGAGACTATACATACTGTTTCCCCAACTCCCTACGGAGGGTTCCATAAAGGTCTTCCTGTCTGAAAGTAATATCACCAAAATATTCATGGGCTAACACACACGAAAAATTGAATAAAATCGCCTAATTCCTATAAATTGGCTCCTATATGCTATAAATGGGCTGAAAAATTGTGAGACTGTATGTACCACTCCCCAACTCCCTAGGGAAGGTTTGATAAAAGTTTCAGAATGTTTGAAAGTCATATCATCAAAATATTAATGGGCTAACACAAGTGAAAAACTAAGAAAATGGTCTGATTCCTGTAATTGAGTTTTAAATGCCAAAAATGCACTTCAAAAATTGTAAGAGTTTATATATTGTTCTCCTAACTCCCTAGGGAGGGTTCCTTAAATGTTCACAAAGAAATCATCTGAAAGCTATGTCACCAAAATTCTCATGGTCTGAAAATCACCTAATTCATGTAAATTGGCCCTTAAATGCCCAAAATGGACTTTGAATATTAATTAATCAACTCTTACACTAGATAGATTATTTGAATTACATTTCTTAGCTACGGTTTCTTTTCTAACCCTCCTACATAAAATACTGAGATGCTTTTTATATTAATATTTAATCCTATTTTTAATTAAAAATAAACAAGAAAATGAGCACCTACATAATATTTCTAAATATATGAGAGAGAAACGCAATCACATTTTTAACACTAATTTAAGTGTATCCAAAACAAACAAAATTTAATCTTGACATTTAAATCTCTTAAGGTATAAATAGCACTTTAATCGCAGTGACAAAACAGAGGAAGAAAGGGGCGAGTTGATGAGTCCACAATTTGGACTCATTTAGGTGTATATTTTAATAGATTTGGTGTCCTCAAATGCATATTTTGTGCCAATAACTGATGTAAATTCCCTGATTTTCAGGTATTTGGATTTATGAATGAAGCATGGACACTAATGTGCAAAAAGGAACAAAGCAAGCTAAAGGAATGAAGAAATGAAAACCTAGTGATCGCCGATGTTACTCGGCGAATCACCAAATTTCCATGATACCGCCTAAAGTTACAGAATGCTGGAGCTAAACTAGGGGTAACTTCGGTGAGCAGCAATTCCATTCGGCTTGTCGCCGATCCATTCGGAAAAGGACGACCAGGTCGCCAAAAGTGCTGAAGAAGATTCAAACAAGTGTTGATGGACGAGATAGAAGGCAAATGGGCGACTCGCGGAATTATTCGGCGATCTCGATTTGGATCACCTAAAGTTACAGTAGCTGGATCAATAAAAGTGGAAAATGAAGGCGAGATGAAGAACAATCGGCGAGTCTCCGATCTGTCGGCGAAGCCCGACTTACATCACCGAGTGATCTTAAACAGTTACACATTAGACTTGTTTAAATTAATTTTGGGGGAGAGAGAAATTGATTCAGAAAACGTGAGAAATAGAAAATTGAGAGCAAAAGCATTACCATTGTGGTTTGGAAGGGATTTTAGCAAGAGTCTTGGTTGATATTTTGTAATAGAGAAGATTTTAGTAATTCCTAAATTTTGAATTTCAATTACCCAGCTATAGAAAACATGGCAGATGTTGACTTTCTTATTTTTGCTATGAGTGGCTAAAACCCTTTACATGGGGTTTTGACTATGAAGCCAATTGTTTTGTTTTACTAAGTGGGTGTCGTTGAATTGCAAATAATGGCATTAATTTGAAGTGGGTCTGAGTTGCTGCTGCATTTTGAAGTCGTGTTGCATGTTTAGTGTAGCAAGTTCCGTGTTGTGTACTTGCTCAAGAAAGAGGTGTAGAGCCAAAGTAGCAATCTTAGCATCCTTAGTAGTGGGTTACCATGATTTCAGCTTGAGAGAGTGAAACATGGGATCTATCCTTTGTATCCAGCTCGAGAGAGTGGATTTGATAAGGACCAAGGGCTGGGCATCTTCCGGTTAGTGTTGAAGTTAGAGAGAATGCGACATAGATAAGGTAATTGTTCGAGTGAAAGTTACTTTACATATGGTCCAACCTACCCATGACAAATTATCCTATTGTGAGCATCAATATTCACCCACTAAGTTAGAATACGACAATTGGTTGGTCATTACCCCAAGTTTTACTTTACTATTTGATCGTTTCGTGTTGAAGTGTGAAATTGGAGGGATAATAGAGATTATATATTTGTAACTAAAACCAAAAAGGTGAAATACTTACTCAATTGAAGAGATTGTTGTCATACTTTCATCATTGAATTTGAAGGAAAAACTACTCCTTGTGGGATTCGACCCCAACTCACTTAGTTAGGTTATATTACTGACTAACGATCGTTGGCACTTAGTATTGGATGAAGTGACCTGATATGTGAAATCAAAATTGCGCCACTGCCGGGCAATAGCATTACATAGAGTTCTTTAATTGAAAATTTGACACTTTTGAATTGGTTGGCTATAGTTGAGTTGGATTAGGCTGCTTGGTGTAAGTGTGTTCGGACTACGTAGAAGCAAGAATGAGTGAAGAAGAAATGAATGATAGTCAAGCAGGTCATCAGGATGGTATCGATGATATCAATAGTGTTTACAACCCAGCTTAAGCAGGTGAAATAGGTGCAATTTGCATACCACAAGTTGATGGAAATGCAATTTATGAAGTCACTAGCACAACTCTTCACCTCCTCCAAATAAGGAGGCTATATGGAGGACTAGAGCACGAAGACCCGCATGAGCATGTAAGAAATTTCACAGAGGTATGCGGCCTGTTTTCGTTCAAGAATGTGTCACAAGAGTCAATTCGGCTTCGGCTGTTCCCACTATCTTTAACGGGGGAGGCTAGCCGAGTTGCCAACAAATTCCATCACATCATGGAAGGAGCTAACTGTAGCATTCAATACAATGTTCTTTCCTCCATCAATGATGATGAAACTTAGAGACAATATTCAAGGTTTCAAGCGAAGGGAGGGGGAACCCACCTATGAAATGTGGGTAAGGTTTAATAAACTCTTACTTAAATGCCCAAAACATGGGTTACCAAATGATTTGCTACTCCAATATTTTTACGAGAGTCTTCATTCAGTTAATAAATGAGTGGCTGATCAATTGGTACGAGGGGGAATAATGTTACAATCATTTGAAGTGGCTTCGTTTCTTCTTGATGGCATGACTAAATAAATCAAATGTGGTACACCCAAGAGGATCAAGTCTCTCCATTCTGTTTTTGATTGACACAAGAACAATTTGATAAAAAGAGAGAGAGGGATGAAAACATCAAGAAGATGTTGATCCAAATGGGATTTCCACAAGAGCATATGAAGGGAACATGTGGAGTGTTTAGAGTTGAGGAGGGTTCTTCTTCCGGTTACTCAAGGCCAGAGGAAAATCAAGGTTGGAACTCTAAGAGATATGAGGAGGGTTTCCACCCACGGCATCTACAACAGGGTGGGAATCAAGGTTGGAACTATCACAAGGGAGAAGAGCAAATGAGATACTATCAAGATTGGGCTGAGAAAAGTGATTATTGGAGAAGGGAAGATGACCATGATGAGAACCACACTCACTCGAGTGAGAGCCTAAAATCGAAAAGTAGTGCAAGTAGTACCCGGGTGAATGACTTGTTGTCACGCATACTTGATAAAGTTGAAGGTTCGGATGATTTGTTGAAAGGGATGAAATATGACTTTTCATTATTAAACAGTAAAGTGAACTCTCATTCCGATGCCATCAAGATATTTGAAAGTTTGTTGAGTTTACAGTCAGCACAATTGGAACAAAAGTTCGCAATGGAAAATAATAATAAAGAGTTGGTTGTGGTTACTCGTAGCGGAAAAGTAGCAATAGGTGATGTGATGGGAAATGAAGAAGCTCAAAAGCATGGAGATTATAAAGGCATGAAGGAACAAGAAATATTTATCCATCAAAGTATTGCCAAAGAACCACAAAAAGAAGTGGAACAACACATTCCAATCCCAAAAGTCATGCAACATTTTCCCAAAATACCTCCCCCATTTCCCTAACACCTAAAAAAGAAGAATGAGGATGAGAAGTTCAAGAAGTTCTTATCGGTGTTTAAAACATTATCAATTAATCTCCTCCTTGTGGAGGCATTATTGGAAGGGAAAATTACGCGGTTAAGCAAACTTATACTACTTAATTACTCATCATAACTATAGTTTGCTATAATTACCACTAACGACTAACATTATACATTAATTACGCGGGCTGGCTTCAAGTTTGTATAATTAGCCACATTTGTATATGTATAATTCGCCTGAATATACAAATACATATGTATAATACACAATTATCTAACCTATATACATATACAATTCACCTCTCTCCCACTCTCTGCCCTCTCTCCCTCGCCTCTCTCCTCCCTCTCCCAATCTCGCTTGCCATATATACAAATGCACATGTATAATATACAATTATCTAACCTATATACATGTACAATTCATCTCTCTCCCACTCTCTGCCCTCTCTCGCTCGCCTCTCTCCTCCTTGTCCCAATCTCGCTCGCCTCTCTCCTCACTCTCCCAATCTCGCTTGCCATATATACAAATACGTATGTATAATATACAATTATCTAACCTATATACATATACAATTCACCTTTCTCCCACTCTTTGCCCCCTCTTTCTCCCAGTCTTGCTCGCCTCTCTCCTCCATATAACATGTAGCTACGAATTGTAATTATCAAACTATAGCTATGGAGAGTAATTAGACTATTTTTGAGTGGCTATATGTGAAAGTTCCCCTTGTTGGAAATGCCAGGATATGCCAAGTTCATGAAAGAGTTAGTAACAAAGAAAATGAGCTTGGATTTTGAGACAGTTGAAGTTTCCCATAGTTGTAGTGCAATTATGACTAAGGAGCTGATAAAAAAGAGAGAAGATCCCGGGGCATTCACCATTCCTTGCACCATTGGCATGCTCAAATTCGCTAAAGCCTTATGCGATTTGGGTGCAAGCATTAACTTAATGCCCTATACGATCTACAAACAACTTGGATTGGGGATACCGAAAGCAACCGCAATGAGACTATTAATGGCAGACCGTTCAATCAAACATCCTGTGGGCATACTTTATGAAATCTTGGTGAAGGTTGATCGCTTCATTTTCTCGACTGATTTTGTCATTCTCGATTGTGAAATAGATGCTGAAATTCCCATTATTTTGGGAAGACCATTCCTAGCAACAAGAAGAGCATTGGTGGATGTTGAAAGCGGAGAATTAAAGTTTCGGGTGAACGAAGATGAAGTAACCTTCAATGTTTGAAAGTCAATGAAACACCGAAGTGATATTCATGTGGTGTCCACCGTTGATGTTATTGATGAGGCGGTGGCTAGCGTGAGCCATTTGATGGGCATGAGCGAACCTCTTGAAGCCGTGCTTGCTAACTATGATGAATTCGAAATTCAAGGCTATGAAGAGGTAGTAGCTGCTCTTTCAGGTTTGGGAGTGTATTCAAATAGTCCATTGAAGTTGGACATTGATTTGACAAATAAAGAGAGTTCTCCCGCAAACCCATCAACAGAAGAACCACCAAGTTTGGAATTAAAAGCACTTCCCCCCATCTCCGATATCCTTTCTTGAGGCTAAATAACACTCTACTGGTGATCATTGCGGCTTACTTGCTTGAATGGTAGGTGAAATTTCTCCTTGAGGTGTTACAAAGGCATATCAAAGCTATAGGTTGGACCATAGCTGACATAGTGGGCATTCCTCCCGATATTTGTACTCACAAAATTAAGCTTGATAGTGAGTGTAAATCGAGTGTTTAACATCAGCGGAGATTGAACCCACTAATGCAAGAAGTAGTGAAGAAGGAGATAATAAAGTGTATAGACGCATGTGTGATCTACCCTATTGCGATAGCAAATGGGTAAGTCTGATGCAATGTTTACCAAAAAAGGGAGGTATCACAGTGGTCCCGAAAGAAAAGGGGGAGCCTGTATCTATGAGGTCGGTGACTGGATGGAGGGTATGCATGAATTACTGAAAGTTAAACTCGTGGACTGAAAAATATCACTTTCCTATGCCCTTCATGGATCAAATGCTTGATCGACTCTCAGAAAGAGGTTGGTATTGCTTTTTGGATGGATATTCCAGTTACAACCAAATCTCCATTGTCCCGAAAGACCAAGAGAAAACCACCTTCACATGTACATATGGGACGTTTGCCTTTAAAAGTATGCCATTTGGATTATGAAATGCTCCAGAAACATTCCAATGTTGCATGATATCTATTTTTGCTGACATGTTGGAAGATTTAGTGGAGGTATTTATGGATGACTTCTCGGTTGTGGGGGATACTTTTGAGGCGTGTTTGGAACACTTAGGACAAGTTCTCCAAAGATGTGTGGAGACAAACCTGGTCATCAATTAGGTAAATGTCACTTCATGGTTAAAGAAGGGATAGTACTTGGTCACAAAGTGTCGTAAAAGGGGCTAGAGGTTGGTAAAACAAAGATTGAAGTGATTGAGAAATTACCACCACCAATTTTAGTAAAGGTGGTTCGTAGTTTCTTAGGTCATGCCGGTTTCTACCGGAGGTTCATCAAAGACTTCTCAAAGATTGCACATCTTCTATGCAAACTCTTAGAGAAAGAGGTGAAATTCCATTTTGATGATGCATGTATGGTGGCTTTCAGGTGCTTGAAGGAGAAATTGGTATCCACCCCGGTCATCACTATCCCTGATTAGTCAGAATCTTTCGAAGTAATATGTGATGCAAGTGGAACGACATTGGGTGTTGTGCTGGGGAAAAAATGCAACAAACTATTTCACCCAATTTACTATGCGAGCAAGACTCTAAACAGTGCTCAACGTAACTATACCGTTATTGAACAAGAGTCGCTTGCGGTAGTTTATGGATTTGAGAAATTCCGGGCATATTTGTTAGGTACTAAGGTTATTGTTCACACTGATCATGCTGCGTTGCGCTACATAATGGCATAGAAAGATTCCAAGCCAAGGTTGATAAGGTGGGTACTACTTTTACAAGAATTTGACTTTGAGGTCAAAGATATGAAAGGTTGCGAAAATCAGATGGCTGACCACTTATCAAGATTAGAGGGTAAGGAGAATGATGAACCTGAAGTTGACATAAATGATTCTTTTCCCGATGAACAAGTGTTTGCAGTAACTCTCAACCAACCTCCTTGGTTTGCCGATTTTGCCAACTACATAGTATGAACTTCTACCAACAAAAGAGGTTCATGTTCGACGTTAAAAAATACTTTTGGGATGAACCATATGTGTTTCGAGAGTGTGCAGACCACATAATTAGAAGGTGTGTTCCGGAAGAAGAAGCGTTAGAAATTCTCCATACTTGTTATGCTTCACCGGTGGGGGGTCATCATAGCGTACATTCGCTAAAGTTCTCCAAAGTGGCTATTACTCGCCATCCCTCTACAAGGATGCGTACGAATTTGTGAAGAAATGCGCTCAGTGTCAAAAGCAAGGTTGAGTGTCCAAAAGACACGAGTTACCCCTCACTCCCATTCTAGAAGTTGAACTATTTGATGTTTGGGGAATAGATTTCATGGGCCCATTTGTGAGTTCGTTTGGTAATAAGTATATCTTGGTGGCCGTAGATTATATTTTGTAAATGGGTGGAAGTTGTTGCACTTCAAAACAATGAAGGGAAAAGTGTGGTTCAATTTTTGAAATGCTACATCTTTGTTAGATTTGGTACTCCTCAAGCTATCATCAGTGATGGTGGATCCCAGTTTTGCAATAAATGGTTCTCATCTGCATTGAGTAAGTATGGGGTGAAACAGAAGGTAGCAACTCCACATTATCCCCAAACAAGCAGTCAAGTTGAAGTGTCCAACCAGGAGATCAAAAGCATCTTAGCCAAGACAATGAATGCTAATAGAAATGATTGGTCTCGAAATCTTGATGACTCACTATGGGCGTATCGTACCGCATATAAAACCCAATCGGTATGCCTCCGTATCAACTAGTTTTTGGAAAGACTTGCCATCTACCTGTTTAATTGGAGCACAAAGCGATGTGGGCATTGGAAGCTCTAAATTTGGACTGGACAAAAACCTCAAAAGAGGGAGTAGAGAAGTTAAATGAGTTGGACAAATTCAGGTTCAAATCTTATGAAAGTTCAGCTCTCTACAAGGAAAAGATGAAGAAGTGGCATGATGCTAAAATACTTAAGAGAGAGTTTAAGGTGGGAGATTGGGTGTTACTATACAACTCCCGACTTAGACTCTTTACCGGAAAGCTCAGGTCAAAATGGTCAGGACCATTTAGAGTGACACGAGTATTCACAAATGGTGCCATAAAAGTTGAGGGTTAAGAAGGACCTGCATTTATGGTGAATGGGCAACGCTTGAAATTATACTTTGGAGAATGCCAACAGATTTCTTTGATTGAGGTGGTGTACCTAAAAGATGCCTGAGATAATTTCCACATCGTGCCACGACATTAAATAAGGCGCTTCTTGGGAGGTAACACAAGTGTTAGTGTTTTAAATAATGTGTGTTGATTTTACAGGAGTTGGATCATGAGCGAGACAAAAGTGCTTTTGGCGGGTCGCTGAACCCGTTCGACGAGCACAATTTGGTCCGCCTTATGGACCTAAAAAATGGGGCTAAGACTCTGGAACATTCGGTGGGATACCTTTACCATTCGGCGTGTCGCCGATGTGCTTAGGTATATCAACACCCTCAACTTAAACTTGTTGTTTGTCCTCAAGCGACATATTAAAACTCTAAACAACACTTATGTAGAAGCAAACATAAAAACTCAAGCAATCATATGGCTTTCTGAATCAATTCCATCACTTAGTGCAAATCTTTTCATCTAGACTCAACAAGCTAACTCATGCGGATTAAAACATGACATAGATCGACCAATAGACATCACAACATACACTCACAATCACCAAGTTATCAACTCTCCAACAATGTAACTAGAGCTCACTTCAAAAGAAATCCCTTTGCTCACACTAGATATGAATTTCAAGTTTAAGGATTCATTCAACACTCACGCTCAGAAGTGACTACAAGTAAAGTTAGTGCTCAATACCATATGCTTGCCCTTATTTTCACTGCATAGACCCTCCAAACTAGTTACAATGATCACTATAGGACTTTCTTAGCTTGTAACGTAGGCTCAGGGTCAGGTAGGGTACATTTTGGTACTTTTAGTGACTTTTCTGCCCTCCTTGACATTACATTGACTTTTTACCTCTTTTCTCAACCAATTCTTGACATATTTTTATTTTCTACTCTTTCCTTTGACTCTCTTTAGCACGAATGTGAATTTGACTTTATCGCTCTTATTTTTCACTTTCTTCTTTTTCTTTTACTTCACCTTTCTTTGTTTTTCTCAGCATGTTTGTCATTGCTCTGTTTGTTTCTTTTGACTTCAATCACATCTTTTTCTATCTTTTCTTTTCTTTTTCTTTCTTCTACACAAAACTCTTTTCATATCCTTTTCCTTTTGGTTTCTTTTTTCATAGCCACCCTAAACTTATGTATTTTGCATGAGTTGAGATGCACAATATCTGATATCGGACCAGGGCCAAGATTAAGGTAACTTTTTTAACTAGCCACCCTCAACTTAGGCTTTTGGCCTAAGTTAAGGTGCACATGTCCAAGGAGGAACCGGGGCCAAAACAATTATTTTAGGGAAGGTGAATTAGGTGTATTGAAAAAATTGGTATTTTTTAGGCTCAAACATTTGGATCAAAAGGTGATATTATTCTTTTTGTTGACTTTTAGGCTTAAGTGGACTTATTTGAACAAGGGCCTATGATCATTTCCCATCTTCTAGCCTAGATTATCTTAGCAGGACCAACAAGGCAAGTTCTAGCTTGGCATATACCGCATGAATATTCAAACTTTTCTCTCACACACGTGGCACATTGTTTCATTATCGTATTATAGAAATACCCAGTTCATGTTTTAGCTTAAGTCATGCTATCGTACTAGTTCCTTATCATGTCATATGAAGATCCAACACATTCAACTCATTCAGCTTATAGATCTAGCACATTTCAAAATTTTTGGACATGTATGAATTCCATGCTCTTTATGCCATCATGCTTTCATTCTTCTACTTACTTCTACACATACAATCCTAAACATACCGGTTCAACATAAAAGTAAACAGTCCCTTGGGGAAAAAGAACACATGTAAGAAAACTCCAAGGTAGGGTTATGAGTTGGGTTACTCAGACTTCACCGTATCACTCACAATCCATTTACCCCACCCCAACAAAATAAGATGCAATTGCCCTCAATGTACAAAATAAAAAGTAAAGCATAGGGTGAAGAAAACTGTGGTGCAAATGCACCAAATACCCATCAAGAAGCGGGTGTGTCCGATTTCCTGAAACCCGTTGGATCAATACTAGGGACGCCATCGGTAGTGCCCTCACAAACAATGGGAACACCTTCAGTAGTGCTCCTCGAACCAGAAGGGCCAACATCGACTTCTCGATTCCACTGCTGCCTAATCTCCTCATCAATGATGGATTGCCTCTGAGCTACCTCATACTACTGGCACTTTTTCTTCCTCAATCGGCGAGCCTCCTCAGTATCAGAAGTGTGGTCGGAGCGGTGGTGCTTCCCAGCAGCACGGGAAGAGTCTGGTGGTGGTATAGTATCGCCAAATAAAGCAGTCATCACCACCTCAAATTCTTTTGCCGCAGAAGAGACCTCTGGTGCAATCTATGAAGGGGCTAGAAGAGCATCAACATCATAATAGAGACTAGCAAACTCCATCTGGAAAGTGATGATATCAATAGCAATGGTAGACCTCTCCAAAACTCGCAACTCAAATGCATCCAGGAGCTTATGAACAACCTGAATCTTCCTATCCATCATCTGCTCCATCCTAGCCTCAGACTCCTCAACAGAACGCTGCATCCAAGGACTCATGTGCTACAGCAGAGTGGCAATCTGGGTCTTTAACTTCTGGACTCGGGCAAGAGGAACAATAGTGGACCCCGAAGAATGAGTGGCTCGGGATGAGCTTTGGGCCTGGCTAGTGGCAGTTGAAGGGGGAGCCTGTGTATCTGTGGTGGTGGGTGGTATGACGGTCTCAGCAACCGGTATCTTCTCCACTTCATCAGCTAGATCTCCACCCAAGGGTGGAAGGTCAACCTGTGACTCCATCCGTGGTGCAGCAAGATTGACATCATCTCAAATGAGGCCGATGTCCACCGTCTTGGTGGCCTCTATCAATGTATCATAGTGCCAAATCGGCATAGTAGACTCTCTGCACAACCTAAATATCAAGCATAGGAATGGAATGGTTGTCGTCCTCCGGAAGGCCCTCTCATGTATCTTATTAATAATAATCTGGGCAAAATCAACCTCTAATCCCGCTAGTAGTGCAACTAACATCACAACACGATCCTATGTGAAAACATTGTATGCCTGTGTAGGGGACAAACTGCACCGTATGATGGACCACCAAAATTTGGCGCCTAGACTCAGGTTGCCTTTCTAACAGGCAACTCCATGTTTTGCATACATTCAGTGCGCGCTCCCTACTCTACTATATGTCGGACCATCCATCGGACTAATGACTCTCTTTGCTCGAGGTCTCTAAATGCACTACCATGTACTGTCCCAATCATGTAGTCGTACTCCGCCGTGTTGATAGACTGAGTAACTGAAAGGCTGTAAATAAAAAGACGTATGGTTGTCTAAGAAATATCTATCGGAAGGCCAACGAACCATGGTAGTGAATAGAGGCGGCTGAGCAAAAGCCTTGGCTTGTGGTGGGAAAACATTATTAACTTTGACTACGTAGGAGGCCTAAAACTCATGTACCATCTCCTCATTGTATCCGCCAAGATTCTTGGACATCCACTCACACCGGTGCTGCTGGAACAGTGCCGTGTGAAGGTGTGAAAGAACCCCTGTCAAGACTTGCCACTTCTTGGTAATCGGACGGGCTCCCCTCCGATGCTTATGTAGCGCCTTCCCGTCATCATATATCTGATACTGGCCGGAGACACATTATAAGTGAACGCTATCAAAGATACTTCATCCAATACTAAGCATCAACGATCGTTCAATAGTAATATAACCCAACTAGTGAGTTGGGGTCGAGTCCCAAGGGAGTGATTCGTAATTGAGAATCAATAGGCAAGTAAAAATATGCTCAAGTCAATCATAGCTAAAAACATTTACGAATAAAAGCATGGTTTAAATTATAGGTGACACAACTGTCAAATACCAAAGGGGTTTCATATTCGATTATTAACTAAAACAACAAATAGCACGAAAATATGAATTTGGAGACGAGATTCTTTAGATGTGATTGGATTATGGGCTACGGTAAACAATCGGGTAATTGCAATTTATAGTAAACAACTGCAAATCAGTGAATAAGCTAGACTTTAGTGGGGGTAAACTTACTCTCGAACAATTTACCCCGAATCAAAATAGTTTCTCTCGAACACCAATAAGCAGCAATGAAGCACAACCCGCGCTTTAGTCCATTCACTCTCTCTCGCTAAATGTGTGGAAAAGGGTTTAGGGTTCACTCTCTTGAGCTGAACCCATGACAACCCAATACCCACATACCATTGATTCATTAATTTTGGTTTTAAAACCTCTCTCTCTCGCAAGCCAAAAACACGAAGTTAAGAATGCATTTGAAACTACAACCCATTAAATTCAACTACAATTACTGAACAAAATCACTTTTAAACAACAAATAAACTAACAATTAACAATACCCAACAGTTAAATCAACCCATAATCACATAATCACACCCCAAGAATTGGGGTTTAAAGCTAGAGATACTAAAAAGGTAAAAATCGTTACCAAGTTGTGTTTCCATCAACTAGGTATGATTGATATTGTCTTTACAAAGGTCTAAGATGAAGAATCTTCAACACCCACTTCAAATTTCTTAGAAATGGAAATCTTCAAATCTTCAAAGCTAAGGAAATATTGTCTCTCTATTCAGTTCTCAGCTCTCAACTTTAAAAACTGAAAAATATTATTTTTTCAACAAAAGGTCAGATACTAAGCTAAAAATTTAAATAAGTATTTATAGTTGTCTAAAAGTGTGTTGTGGAGGTTCAGTCGGCGCAGCTAGTCGAGATCGCCGATTTAATCAGTGATCCGCCCTTTGGTCATTTTCATCGCCGTTTTGCTTTTGCATTCAGCATCTTCAGGTTCTGTAACTTTGGGCGATATGGCACTGCATTGCGAAACCATTTTGCGACTTGCCGAATGCTCTTTTTTCTCGCTGACTAGATTTTATCCTTCAAGGCTTGGCACTCTTGAACATTAGGCGAGACCCTGGCCGTTCAGCGACTCGCCTAATGGGTTAGGAGATCCTTAGTCCTTCTTTCCTTCGTTCTTTCAGCTGCCTTGTTCCTTTTTGATCGA
Organism: Solanum acaule; assembly: GCA_036250505.1. Classification (NCBI taxonomy): domain Eukaryota; kingdom Viridiplantae; phylum Streptophyta; class Magnoliopsida; order Solanales; family Solanaceae; genus Solanum; species Solanum acaule. Next base: position 7,308 of record JAJOOR010005315.1, on the reverse strand, counting down.
TAGTGTCCATACTTTGTTCCTCAATCCAAATACCTAAAATTTATGGATTTACATCAGTTATTGACACAAAATATGCATTTGAGGACACTAAATCTATTAAAATAAATCCCTAAAAGAGTCCAACTTGTGGACTCATCAACACCCCCAACTTAAACTTTTGCTTGTCCTCAAGTAAAACTCAAGTTCAGTAGTTCAAAAAGGATGTCTCAAACAGTGCTACATAAGACTCAATCATGAATGCACACAAAAAGACTCAACTTACTCATGCAAAGATCAATTGTGCAGTCAAAGACTCAAGTTGTGACTCACCATTATCAAAGAAACTCAAGCTCACATTACTTGGTTCAAATGCAGGTTCTAGCTCAACAAAGGTGATCAAATGCCTTCACACAAGGAATGATTCCATATTCACACACAATGGCTCAACAAATTAAAGTTCTGAAATCTAATGCAACGCTCACACTCACAAAGATGAACACAATGTATGATTTCACCCATAGGTTTAGCTGTATTTTCCAACCAACATTTGTTTCAGCTCACTCAAGATCAAAAAGGTCTTTTCAAGGCTTGTAACGGGGCTGAGTGTAAAGGTATGGTCATTTAGGCTTAGTGACTTCTATCCTCATGAAATGTGGTGTGAACAAAACTTCCTTTACTTTTCTTCATCATTCTCATTCGTGCACAAAAGTCATCCTATTATTCGCCTTCCAAGGATTGTTGGAAACCCCATTTCTTTTTGCATTTTCACAACTTTATTCCACAACTTTTTCTTTCTTTTTCTTTTTCATTCTTTTCTTCTTTTTCATCTTTTTTTTTTGTATGGAGGGGTTCCATTTTTCTCAAAACATGGGTAAAATGGGACTTTCTTACACTCCTTCATTTACCTTCTCTTTTAACCACATCCCCAACTTAGGCTTTTATCCTAAGTTGGCTATTCAAACAAACCACAAACCATGAGGATTATGGGTAATGATTAATAAAAGGTCACAATGTCATCAAGTTTCTTCCAAGAAAAGGTTAAGTCTCAAAGGGTGCTCAAGCGTGGTTCACACACTCACAAGGTAGGCCACAAAAAGAGGTACAATGTCAAATTGGTTCACACTCTTTAAAGTCGCGAAAGATCATCTCAATAGTTCACGTCACTTAGTCAACCGGACCAACGGGGTAAATTCTAGGTGTCATCACATATGGTTCATGGTAAGCTCATCACACAGGGCATTGACACCAAAGTCAACCAAGACTCTACACTTCGCTAGTGTGCAATGTTCATCACAAGATACTCAATTCGATACTTGACTAGTCACAACGAGATTCAAAGAGTTCACATATTGACTATGCAACTACATTTGGCCTAATCGTCGCCGCACATTAATTTTTTTCGATTATGAGCACTATTCAAGTCATCGATATTGATCAAAACTGATACTTACATTTGCAAAAGAACAACCACTTTCAACACAAACAAGAGGTGGCAAATTTTTTTCCGAAAGGGTCAAAAGTAATTTATAATTAAAAACGCGGACCCACAAGTTCAAACATTCCACAAAAAGTAGTGTACAACACAATTTCACCTCAAAACCCAATATATAAACAAAAATAGAGAGTCACAAAATCACAAAAAGGTGGTCCTCACCCCACAACAAATAAAACGTTTTCCCTCAAATGCAAACAAAAATATCCAAAAGTGAAATAAAGTACGATAGACATGGAGGTAATGAGGGGGTCATGTCTACACAGTCGCTCCATCTGTCTGGGCATCACTGTCCGGTGCATCACTCTAGTCCTGGGTCTCAGTACCAAGAGTCATCTCATAGGAAACATCAGTACCAGACCCACTAGGAGCTGCTATGGGTGTATCCGCCAAAAAGTCCTGCACAGCTGCATAGAATCCCCGGACCCATGAAGGATTATAAGGCCTCGGGGAGTAGTGTTCCTGTAAAAAATGGGCCTCTTTCCCTTGTCTTTATCTCCAGGTGGAGGTTCTTGTCTTCCTTTTTTGGGAGGATTTGACCCCTTTCATTTATTGTGATATCCCGTGCTCTTTTCCGAGGTGGAATGACAATATTAGTCTTTACCATATCTGTAAAACATCAGGAAAAAGATAGAAAACCTTCAAGAAAAAGCACAGAAAAATAGTTGCAGACAGACTCACCGAACCAGTCGGCAAGTTGCCGAATCTCTTTGGCGAGCTAGGTCGGGCTCGCCGAAGGGATTGGCTCAAAATTTTTAGCATGTCGATGATAGAAAGGGCCTTTTAGCGAATAGTCGACAGCTTTCGGCAAGCAAGGGCAAGGCCGCCAAAAGTTACAGTGCAAAAAGGCTCAGGGGTTCAGACAAAAGGCGATCAAGTAGACTTTCGGTAGTCGCCGAGTGCTTTTGGAGACCTCAGGCTTCTCGCCGAAAGTTACTGAGCCAAACTCCTCATTTAGCAAGAAATTAAAGGCGGGATAGGGAACTTCGGCTAACCGCTGAGTGGTTCGGCGAGCTCAACCCAGCTCGCCAAACGACCTAACGTGCCTACTTTCAACCCAACTTCTCGAATTCAACCCCGTAACCCCCAAAAACAAAATCAAAGTATGCACACATCAAATTAAAAACAAGACCCATTACACCCAATATCCCGGGATACTCAGACTTCTCCCATTTTTTCCAAATTTAGCAATTTGACAACTTTGGCCCTTAAGAATGACGTCACCCGCTCTATCATTGGGAAAATTACATCATTTGGAACAAACATGGGTTACTTACACTTCACCCGACTAGACTCAACAACATGCAAGCACAACCCCACACGATTTAACCTATTTTAAGGCACAAAAATATGGGATTTCAACATTCAAAACATTATGGGCAAGATTATCACATCAAAGTAGGCATTTGAAATTCTAATCCTATCTGAGAGGCCCATCACACGTCAATATGATAAGATCATTTGCATAAGAGTACAATTTTGAAAAAAGTAAACTCGGGGTTCGGAAAACCAACCTTATATACAGATTAAAGTGATATTGAAATGTCAGGCGATAATGTAATCCAAATCCGAGCATAAATCAACGACTAAAATACTCTAAAAGTGTAAAAATATATAAACTAGAGTGCAGGTGTGAGTTTGGGAAGATAAAAAGTGAGGGAAAGGGAAATAGTTTGAAACTTTTGAACCTTTGGCCTGAAAAACTGTCCAGTTCTAGCCCAATCGGCGATGTTATTCGTGCTTGCTGACCCACTCAGCGATACGCCGAGTGGTCACTTACCTCACCAAGTTTTACAGGACCTCAAGTTAATGTGGGTGTCCAAACGGTGGACTAAATCGATATCGTCGACCCGGTCGGCGATTCGCCAAGGTTCTCCTGGGCTCACCGAGTTTTACAGACTCTAATTTGAAGATGTCTTGAGTCAAACGGCGGATTAGGTCAGGCTTGCCGACCTCTTTGGCGATGTGCCAACTGGACTATTAGCTCGCCAACCTGCACTTTTTAAACACTTTCCACACTTTAACCTGCACAATGAACACACCATTATTTACCAAAACAAAAACAAAGCAATAAACACTTGGGTTGCCTCCTATGAAGTGCCTTGGTTAACGTTGTGGCACAACAGAACTCCCCACTTAAGTTCCATTAGTGGGATTTGCCTCATTTTCATAAGGCCAGCCCTGTCTTGGCTATGGGTAGAGAGAAGACGGCACCTGGTCCATTTCGGACCCCAGCAGCTGAATGAGCATAGAATTATAGGTCGTCATCTGGTTCAGCATCATGACATTCTCTCTTATCTCCTCCAACATTTTGTCATGTGTTTCGACTTTGTGTAGAACGAGTAAGAGGACCTCTTCAGTTTGCCCGCCCTCTTAATTCTTTATCTTTCGATACTCGTGAGGGGGGATGTACCTGTCCTTCTTTTTGGACAGTGCCTCCAAGTCTTTGACCTTTGGGGCCAAGACATCTAGCGGACCTAACAAAGTGGTCAAGTCTTTGTCCTTATCTTTCTCCATCTTCTCCCTGTTGGTTATGGCAATACAATCAAAGAGTTGGGTTGCGGTCTCATAAGAATGTCTCATCAAGCAGCCTGAAGAGAGTTGGTCAGCCATTATTCTATTTTTGTGGCCAAGACTACGGTAGAAACATTCCAGAATCTCATGATTTGGGCATTGCTGCAATAGGATTTTAAACCTTTACCACAACTCATAAATGGACTCACCCTCTAATTTCTTAAACTTTAGGATGTTATCCCTAAAATTCATCAATCTAGAAGGAGGGTGATCTATTGGGTTACTGTTGTTACCAAATATGCTCCAATTCTCTGTTCAAAAAGCAACGTCATAAACCAAAACTAAAAATTAAGTAAGTTCCACTATAGCTATCAAGAACAAATATTAAACTTAACTAAAGATTCTCAAGTAACACCACTCCCTAGCAGCGACACCATTTTGATAAGTGAACGCTATCAAAGATACTTCATCCAATACTAAGCATCAATGATTGTTCAATAGTAATATAACCGAACTAGTGAGTTGGGGTCGAGTCCCAAGGGAGTGTTTCGTAATTGAGAATCAATAGGCAAGTAAGAATATACTCAATTCAATCATAGCTAAAAACATTTACGAATAAAAGCATGGTTTAAATTATAGGTGACACACGTGTCAAATATCAAGAGGGGTTTTGTATTCGATTATCAACTAAAACAACAAATAGCATGAAAATACGAATATGGAGATGAGATTCTTGGGATGTGATTGGATTATGGGCTAAGGTAAACAACCGGGTAATTACAATTAATAGTAAACAACAACAAATCAGTGAATAAGCTAGACTTTAGTGAGGGTAAACTTTCTCTGCAACAATTTACCCCGAATCAAATTGGTTTCTCTCAAAGACCAATAACCAGGATAGAAGCACAACCTTCGCTTTAGTCCATTCACTCTCTCGAGCTGAATGTGTGGAAAAGGGTTTAGTGTTCACTATCTCGAGCAGAACCCATGACAACCCAATTCACATAGACCATTGATTCAACAATTTTGGTTTTAAAACCTCTCTCTTGAGCAAGCCAAAAACACGAAGTTAAGATTGCATTTGCAACTACAACCCATTAAATTCAACCACAATTACTGAACGAAATCACTTTTAAACAAAAAATAAACTATCAATTAACAATACCGAGAAGTTAAATCAATCCATAATCAACATAATTACACCCCAATAATTCGGGTTTTAGCTAGACATAGTAAAAATTTAAAAAAATGTTACCAAGTTGTGTTTCCATCAACTGGGTACGATTGATATTGTCTTTACAAAGGTCTACGATGAAGAATCTTCAACACCTACTTCAAATTTCTTAGAAATGGAAATCTTCAAATCTAAGGAAATATTGTCTCTCTATTCAGTTCTCAGCTCTCAACTTCAAAAACTGAAAAATCTTATGTTTCAACAAAAGGTCAGATACTAACCTATAAATGAAACAAATATTTATACTTGTCAAAAAGTGTGCTGTGGAGGTTCAGTCGATGCAGTTAGTCGGGATCACCGATCCAAACGGTGATTCGCCCTTTGATCATTTTCATCACCGTTTTGCTTTTGCCTTCAGCATCTTCAGGTTCTGTAACTTTGGGCGCTATGGCACTACATCGCGGAACCTTTCGGTGACTCGCTGACTTCTCCTTTCTCTCGCCAACTAGATTTTCTCCTTCAAGGCTTGGCACTCTAGAAAATTAGGCGAGACCCTAGCCGTTCGGCGACTTGCTTAATGGGTTAGGAAATCCTCAGGCCTTCTTTCCTTCGTTCTTTCAGCTACCTTGTTCCTTTTTACTCGATAGTGTCCATGGTTTGTTCCTCAATCCAAATACCTGAACTTCAAGGATTTACATCAGTTATTGGCACAAAATATTTACTTGAAGACACTAAATCTATTAAAATAAAGGCCTGAATGAGTCCAAATCGTGGACTCATTAATACACCACTTGTTCGACTCTGTGGCACTGGGAACCGGCTTAACTCTGGGACGGTCCTAGGCATCCCCCGTGCTATCGGCATCAAAAGTAAAAGTAGGACTGCCATTAGAACTAGAGCTGGACTGCGACTCGGAGCAGGACTGCGACTCTCCAGACCGTGTGGCCTCCTCCTTAGACTCGGGGGCACTGACTTTGACCTCGTCACTGGATGTGATAACTTGCTAGGACCCTAGTGTGCCGGGGTGCAGTGGGGGATACTTGTGTACTGCCCGGGACATACTCCGTATCGCTGTCCTAATCTAGCAGACGGTAAGATGAGGCGACAGACTTGGACTTGCCCTTTCTGGCATACACCTGTGGTTCTTTCGGGGCCATGGTACTTGTGGAGGTTTAGTTAGTAACAAAACAAGTAAGTAAGACTCATGGAATAATTTTAGAACATCGGACCCAGACAAAATATATAAAAAAATTCAGCCAGTAGCGGGAATTGTGACTCACAGTAGGTACCTACTGTCCATCGATGGAACGACTACCCGTGGGTCTCCTCCGTAGGTTAGGTGGTGGAATGTTAGGTTTCAAATGGAGAACCACAAATGTGCAGAATGCTCCATCGATCAAACGATGGACCGTAGTCCACACCGTGGTTCGTGACTTAATCAAATTTTTGTGTGCCGCTGATAAATGGATTCCTACCTACGGTCCGTAGGTTGACCTACGGTTCATGGGTGGAGGTTGTTGATTAGTGTTAAGCCAGGCATTACGCTTCAACTTTTATTCAACACACAATTTCAACAATCTTTAAATCAATTAATGTCTAAACATGCATTTCAACACATTTTTCGGTAGGTCATCATCCTTAGGGTTTCGATTAAACACAATTCAACTTTCAGCACAATCAAAACAATGAAACCCTAAGTCAAAACTTCCATCTAGACCCAATAACCTCATTTATTCTATTGAACTGTACAACACACTCGCACTATCGTCCCAAGGGCAGTACCTCAACCAAATTTCATCAATTAAACACATAATTAACTATCCAAGGTCAAGTTCCACTTTGTGATTTCATTATTAAACAATGAACAAGTAATTCAAAGTTTGGTTGAAATCTCTTACCTTTCAATTAAGCAAAGTCGATTAGTGTGTGATAAAATAAAAATGCTCCTAAGACCGAAGGTTAGACCAACCCCGAACCATGAAAGCTTTGGGGGAGAAAAATAGAAGTGGGGAAGAAGATTAAGAATATGGGAAAGGAGGAAGGATTTAGAATAGGAAATGGGAGTTGATTTAAGATTGATAGGGGGTTTTAATGGGAGATGATAGGAAAATGGAAGGTTTAAAACGGTTGTGGGGGGGGGGGGGGGGAA